>VDFB02058242.1:148807558-148916629 GCA_007258455.2 Sequoia sempervirens
TATCATTCTATATGTTTAGATTTTCATACTAACAATATTTTGTAGGATTGTGGAATAGAAGCCCCACCAAAATCTTCAAGAGAGTTCTTATAAAAAAATTTATGTGAAATAGAGGATGGCCAAATATTCTACATGACGACATACTTGGATGGTTCATGCGAGTGTTGTGGTGGATTGCAGCGTATGCCAGTATGTCAACATATGGAAAGCATAGATGAGGTGGGATAGAAACTAGTAGAGTTTTGGAAGTATAAAATAGTGGCATACATTACAAAAGATGGGTCTTAAGAAAAAAGGTGTGATTTGGTTATTCAAAAGATTTCAGTGTATCAGTTTATGTCCATGTTTCATGACAATATAGTGTATGAGTATGCAAGGCATGCCCATAGAGCCCGATGGCTAGACATGCAATTCAAGCTATGCAAGGACACCTTTCTAGTTGGAAGCATAGTATCAATGGTTGAATTTGTAGAGAACTACATTCTATAGCCACAACGTGAGGTGTAGTCATAGTATTACAACTCCACATAGGTTTCGATATTTGTGCACATAGCATTCATTCATGCAACTGATAGTACAGAGGACCAAAGGAAGGTATTGAGGGAGTATCACTTTTATATTAGTGATGATCGTACACATTCTCTAGAGTTTGTGCAAGGTTTATTAGAGGGGCATAGCATAAGGTTGGAATATAATATAGTCAGATAATTGTACATCATAGTTCAAGAACTCACGCATTTTCTCCTAGTTGAGCAAGATGCATGTCATTACAGGTGTTCAACAATGTGGAAATTTTGTGAGGTCATGCATGGAAAGGGGGAGAATGATGGTGCAGGAGCATGTGTGAAAAGATAATTAGCTTAAGAAGATTTAAGGTATAAAGATAGTGCAAAGTTGATAGATGCAAAATCAATCGTCAAGTGGTGGAATGCTTCGATGGGTCCAGGTAATGAAGGTACATCTTTAGTTCATAGATTTTTTTGGTTAATGGATGATACTAACATTGCACCATATGAGGATTGTTGTACACTAACAGGATCGAGTGAGCTACACTCTTTCCTTAGCTCAGATGTAGGTTCATGGAGTATCAATACATGAAAGATGGCATACTTTTGTTCTTCATGTACAATGCAAGCCTAGAATGATTGTGAGTCAAGGGAGTGGGTTGACAAGCTATCTTAGCCCACTTCACACGTATCACCCTCTGATGACATTGGAACTAACATAGATGGAATCATCATTTGACTTTGACCACGTATTAGATCTAGTTTAACTAGGTAATATATCTACTTGCTTATTTTTTGAAATTCCTATTTTTATCTTACTTTGTAGTGTATTCGTAATGTTGACTAATTTCAAGAGATTTTTTGCACATATCAATGCAGGGCATGTCTTTGTAGTTATTGTAGATGAAGATAATGAAGAGGGAACATACTATTACTTGTTTCATTGTGTTGAGGCCAAAAAGAAATTGGAGGCCCTAGTTATAGATGGAAAAAATATCGAATACCCTACAGGGTTAGTTGTTGTTACTGGAATGTGGCTTAGAAGGTACCCACATAAGAGTCTTAAACATTGGTTGTTTCAGGACTTTGACACTTATCGTAAGATTCTTCATTACTCGAACTTTGTCATGGAATCCAATATTTTTTTGACCAAATATGGGGGTAGACCTTTGAACAAGACCTTGTGGAAGGTTTGTGAGTCTGACTATGAGGCAATACTTGACACAATAAAGAGTAGAGCAGACCCAGATGGTTCATTGGATTGATTTGTAAGTATGCACATTGGTTCGTATTAATTCATACTTGTATGCACATTAATTTTTTTGATGCCAATGCTATCATCTTCTTTTACTTTTCCTATTTGTAAGTAACCTACTAAACATTGATTGGTGTCCCCTTGTAGAAAATGCATATTTATGAGCCATCCAAAAGAATCTCAGCCAAAAAAGAAACAAAACATCCTTATTTTGATGATCTTGAAAAATATCAATTATGATTTTAAGCCATTATAAAAGTTTGTACGAAAATTGGTGAGGGAATTTCAAGTTATTCATTAGAATTTAACCTTATCATGAGCACTTATGATGTAGAAATTATAAGAGCATCTCGAATTTCAAGTTATTTTATTCATGAGAGGTGTTGTGTGCAATAGGTATCTTGAAACTCTCAATGAAGATGTATGACTAGGAGTGACTAAGTTGAGAGATTGGAATACCTATCCTCAATGGAAGCATCAAGATTTATGCATTGTTCCCGAGTTTGAACCAAATGGTGTGGATTTGTTGTCTATAAGTTCCTTCCATCTATTTTTATTTCATTTCCATTTTGGATGCTCTTTCTTTTTCTTCTTTTACTTTGTGTATTTGTAAGTAAACTACTAAAAAATGATTGGTATCTCCTTGTAGAAAATGCTAATTTATGAGCCATTGAAGAGAATCTTATCCAAAAAATAAATGCAACATCCTTATTTTGATTATCTTGAGAAATCTCAATTCTATTTTGAAGCCATTATAAAAGAGCATGTGAAGCTTAGGAAGGGAATCTCAAGTTACTCATTTGAAGTTAACCTCATCATGAGCACCTATGATGTAGAAATTATAAGAGAATCTCGAATGTATAAGTGACATTGTAAAATATTTGTGAGAATGGAGTACCTAAGGCATTGTGCCTATGGTGGAGGGTACCTGGGCCTTCATTTTGTAAAAGGGCTTTAGTATGTAGTGTTTTTATGTTTAAGGTCAAGTTTTTGTTTTGAAATAAGGTCTTTAAGACCATGTTGCAATGTTTTGGGTCAGTTTTGGTTAGGAGGAGTCATTTTGAGTCAATTTGGTAAAGTTGCAAAAATTGTACATTTGGAGGATTGACTAACAAAGATTTATTATTTTCTATGTTTTCCTACATTGAATTTTGCTGATACAAAAATTTGTAAATTTTGGTATGGCTTGGAAGTGCTCATTTGTGCATTGGAATTTATGGAGTAAACTACCTTTCATTTTCATCTTGTCTCATTTGCTTTCATCAGGGTTTGAGTGAGTTATAGTGTTTTAATAGCCTGCTCTGCATCAATATAACTAGCATACAATCTACTTATTATAAAAACTTCATTTATTTAAAAAAATCAACCTAATGATTACATATCAATATCAATATAGCATACAGTCTATTGAAATACAGAATTGTAATGAGATTTACTCAAATATTGAAATTTATTGCTACCCTTAAACATTTGTAATTCAAGCAACACAATCCCTTAATAGTCCAAATTGCAAAAGGGAAACAATATTTGATGGCCTATCACCTGGATACCATGTTAGTTACAAGCATTCCATATGAGGAATTGGGATCATGTAGGGAACCTATATAATAACCTCTCTTAGTTTTGTTATCTCAAAGTCATTTTTTTGTGGTGTCCAATTTTGACTTGATGGAAAAAGTGTCAATTGCAAGCAATGTAAAGTTGCAAAGTGGTGCAAATTTCGTTCTGCAAACTTGTGTGACCAAACAGACTATTCCAACACATCTAAATGGGTATGTTTACACCAATAATGGTCCTCTTTCACACCCAAACATGTGGAATCGCTTTGAGCTATGTTCAATTGGATCGATCCCTTAAGAATACAAAGTGCAAAAGGGAAACAATCTTTGATGGGCTATTACTTGAAAACCGTGATACTTAAGAATTCTTCGTTTGAGCCTATGGGACTGTGTTGGGCCCCTCTAAAATAAAACATCTCTATTTTTGTTATCTTAGAGTCATTTTTCTGTGGTGTCCAGTTTTCACTTGATGGAAAAAGTGTCAAATGCAAGCAGTGTAAAGTTACAAAGTGGTGTGACTTTCATTCTGTAACTTGTTTGACCAAAAAAACTATTCCAATGCATCCATATGGGTACATTTATACTAGGCATGGTCCTCTTTAGTACCCAAACACACAAAATTGCTCCAAACTACGTTCAATTGACTTGATCCCTTAAGGGTCCAAAGTGCAAAAGGGTAGCAATAATTGACAAGCTATTACTCAAAAAATGTGGCACTTAAAAAATATTTGTTTGAGCCTATGGGATCATGTTGGGCCCCTCTACAATAACATCTCTCATTTTTGTTATATCAGAGTGGTTTTCCAGTGATGTTCAATTTTCACTTGATGGAAAAAGTGTCAAATGTAAGTAGTGCAAAGTTGCAAAGTGGTGCAACTTTTGTTCTGCAACTTGTGTGACCAAATAGACTATTCCAATGCATCTGAATAGGTATTTTTATACTAGGCATGGTCCTTTTTCATGCCCAAACATGTGGAATTGCTTCAAACTATGTTCAACCAGATCGATCCCTTAAGAGTCCAAAGTGCAAAATGACTGCAAACTTCATCATGTTGTTACTCAGATACCATGATGCCTAAAAACTTCTCGTCTAATCCAATGGGATCATGTTGGGCCCCTCTATAATAACCTCTCTTTTTTTTCACTATCTCTAAGGCATTTTCCCATGGTGGCGAATTTTCACTTGGGGAAAAAGTTATCAAATGTAAGTAGTTGAAAGTTGCAAAGTGGTGCAACTTTCATTCTGCAACTCGTGTGACCAAGAAGACTATACCAACACATCTGAATATTTATTTTTACACTAGGCATGGTCCTCTTTCACACCCAAACATGCGGAATTAGTTTAAGCTACGTTCAACTGGATCAATCCCTTAAGAGTCCAATGTGCAAAATGGCTGCAAACTTTAGCATGTTGTTACTCGGATACCATGATGTTTAGAAACTTCTTATCTAAACCTATGGGATCATGTTGGTCCCCTCTACAATAACCTCTCTCGATTTTTTTCTATCTCGAAATAATTTTCCTGTGGTGAAAAATTTTCACTTGGGGAAAAAGTTGTTAAATGCAAGTAGTTGAAAGTTGCAAAGTGGTGCAAATTTCATTATGCAACTCATGTGACCAAATGGACTATTCCAACATGTCTGAATAGGTATTTTTACACTAGGAATGGTCCTCTTCACACCCAAACACACATAATCACTCCAAGCTACGTTCAACCGGATCAATCCCTTAAGAGCCCAAAGTGCAAAATGGTTGCAAACTTCAACATGTTGTTACTCAGATACCATGATGCTTAGAAACTTCTTGTCTTAGCATATAGGATCATGTTTGGCCCCTCTACAATAGCCTCTCTCAATTTTTTCTATGTCAAAATATTTTTCCTATGGTATAAAATTTTCACTTGTGGAAAAAGTTGTCAAGTGCAAGTAGTTGAAAGTTGCAAAGTGGTGCAACTTTTGTTCTGCAACTCGTGTGACTAAAAAAACTACTCCAACACATTCAAATAGGTATTTTTATGCTAGGAATGGTCCTTTTTCACACTTAAACATGTGGAATCACTCCAAGTTATGTTCAACTGGATCGATCCCTTAAGGGTCCAAAGTGCAAAATGACTGCAAACTTCAACATGTTATTACTCAGATACCATGACACTTAGAAACTTCTCGTCTGATCCTATGGGATTGTGTTATGTCCCTCTATAGTAACCTCTCTAAATTTTTTCTATCTCAGAGGAATTTTTTCATGGTGGCAAATTTTCACTTGGAGAAAAGGTTGTCAAATGCCAATAGTTGAAAGTTGCAAAGTCGTGCAACTTTTGTTTTGCAACTCATGTGACCAACAAACTATTACAACACATTTGGATGGGTATGTTTATGCTAGGAATGGTCTACTTTTATAGCCAAACATGCGGAATCGCTCTAAACTATGTTCAACCGACTCAATCCCTTAAGGGTCCAAAGGGAAGCAATTTTTAATGGGATATTACTCAGAAACCATGATGCTTACAAAATCTCTTTCTAAGCCTAAGGGAATGTGTTGGGACCCTCTACAATAACCTCTCTCAGTTTTTGTTATGTTGGAGTCATTTTCATGTGGTGTTTAGTTTTCACTTGATGGAAAAAGTGTCAAATGAAAGCAATGTACAGTTGCAAAGTGGTGCAAGTTTCATTTTGTAATTTGTGTGACCAAACAAACTACTCCAATGCATCCTGATAGGTATTTTTATTCTAGACATAGTCCTCTTTCACACCCAAAAATGTGGAATCGCTCCAAGTTATGTTCAACCAACTTGATCCCTTATGATGGCATGCAAAAAAATCAAAAAGATAAACATACACATGATGGTTGAGAAGTCTGAGTTTTCCACACAAAAAACAGATGATCATCCTCAATTCTAGCAAGCACAATACATTTTTCAATTATCCTCCCCACCCTTAAAATAATATACAAACAATTGTAAATGTGTACAATGGTGGAACTTTGAAACATTTTATTTTTCCTCAATTAACAACTTTGGTTGTGAAGCATTTTGTCATTTTCATTTGAATTGATTTGTTATGCTTGAAAATTGGAGTCTAAGAGAAACAAGTGATGCTCTCACGTACATTTATTATTTGGTGTGATAAATAAATTTTCCACTGTTGAGTCCATCTCTTATTTGTATTATAAATTATAACTTGCTTTCTCCTAAGTCCATTTCCTATATAAGAAATAATATTGCAAAAAATTGACATATAAATATTTTGACATGTTTATATGGTGATGAATCAAGAACATAACAATTCATTCTAGAAGGCTCATCTCTTGATATATTTTATACTCATTCTTAATCAATTATCAAGTTAATAATCAGTGCATTTATTTATAGTTAATCTTTTCTTTTCAATTTGTGCAATTTTAGAATTTGTAACTCTACTAGTATTCCTAGAAATATTGAAGTTGTTTAGCATCAACTAATAAAGTTGTTTAGCATCAATAAATTAATATTCAAGAAAAACCATGGACAACAATGATCAATGCTAGGGATAACCAATTAATAAGTATACATGTGAATAAGTCAAGCATGTACATGTGAATAAGGGAAGCACAAGTACTCAAAAATATGTAAGCCTTGAAGTATACACACAAATACATAGCATACACAAATTAATACAAACTATATGCATGAATACAAGGTATACGCATGAAAACATGTAAGTCACAAAGTATACATTGGAATATGTACATAAGTCACAAAATATAAACGTAAGTTATAAAGTATACACTTGAATACACGTAACTCATAACTATTGAACCATGGATTTATAATGCAAATATGGACACCATCGATAATAAAATATTTGTATTAACAAAATATCCATGTAGGCATACATCAATATATGTCGATATAAGTCTAAAATATAGATACAAAATAGCCCTATAGGCTTACGAGAATGCCATATAGGCATAAAATGCTAAATATATCCAATACAAAATATGTACAAAAATGCCATATAGGCATGTGACAAAGGGCTATGGAATCAAAATTCATCACTCTCTATGCTCTTGAAATAAACTCTTTCCCTTTGCTTGTCAATCAGATGGTGATACATCTGTCACTTGTTTATGCTATGGTCGAGGAGTGATCCTCCTAGGGTTTAGTTCTTGGTCAAGTCATATTTGTTACAATAAGAAGTAGAGACATTAATATATAGAAATTACATTAAAAAAATGATATATTTAACAAAATTATCACTTACTGCCATCTGATGATGACTCTCCATGAGGGAAATATTCAAATGCCCATGCTGAGGTGTTTTGAACCCATGTATAAACCTTCCAAATAGAAATTAAACTACGAATCAATAATGGTTTGATTTTTCACTAACTAACATCTATAACAAGGAATGTAAATTGAAATTTAGTAATTTTCCTCATACCTCCCCTGTCAGAGCCATCGAGGATTCTATAGTAGATGAAACACTAATCTCCATTGCCCTTTGAACATTCAAGGGTGTTTCTGCTTGCAACATCTAAAAATAAAAATACAAATTATTCAATCATAAAAACTACAATAGCGATCCACGTCATAACTTATAATGTATGCGATAATGAACAAAATTTTGAGTACTTATTAAACTATATATTTCTGACTATCATGTACTATTTTCCCTATCCATATCTTGTTCAAAAGCACGTGTTTTAGGCTTTTACCCATAGTAGCAAGCCAATGAACTATTTGATAAAATGATTTCGTAGACATGTATGATAATTTTGGTGGCATAGAGAAGGTAGTGAACTATTTGAAAAAATGCCTCAAAGAAATGGGGTCTCATGGTGATGGAATTCCATTACAAGAAAATACACATCATGACGTTCCATCACCATATAACCACATTTCTTTCAGGCATTTTTCAAATAGTTCATTTCCTTCTCTGTGGTAATATGTTGGGATGGGGTGGATGGTATAGTGCGGCCTTGGCTATGAGGTGGAGGGCGATCATGAAATGAAGAGGGAGGAGTGGGGACATGAACAAGTGGAATAAAGGATGGAAGGTTCCATGGATTGGTAAATTGAGGATGAGGACCTTGAAAAGAATTTGGAGGGGAGATTTGGCTAATGGGTTGGTTTCTATTCTTCAAGCAGTGAGTTGTTTGAAAAAATGCCTTAGAAAAATGTGGTCTCATGGTGATGGAATGGCATTCCATCACCATGAGACCACATTTCTTCAAGGAATTTTTTCATACTACTCATTGCCTTGACTATGATATTGCTTACTATTATGCTTTGATATAATTTTTTCCAACCTTCCATTGTTTGTTGGAAGCACCTATTTTAGGCTTTTAGCCATAGTAGCAAGGAAGTGAGTAGTTTGATAAAATGATTTGGTACACATGTATGGAAAATGTAGTATCATAGAAAATTTGGTGAGATTTTTGAAGAAATTCCTCAAAGAAATGTGGTCTCATGGTGATGTAATGGCATTCCATCACCAGAAGACCACATTTCTTTAAGGCATTTTTTCAAACAGCTCACCACCTTTTCTATGATACCACATTTCCCATACATGTGTACCAAAGAATTTTATCAACCTACTCACTTCCTTGCTGCTATGGGTAAAAATTCACCATGAGACCACATTTCTTCGAGGCATTGTTTCAAACTACTCACTACCTTGTCTATGATATTGCATACTATTATGCTTTGATATATTTTTTCCAAGCATCCATAGTTTATTGGAAAGTACCTTTTTTAAGATTTTAGCCATAGCAGCGAGGAAATGAACTATTTGATAAAATGCTTTAGTAGACATGTATGGAAAATGTGGTAGCATAGAAAAGGTAGTGAGCTGTTTGAAAAGTGCCTCAAAGAAATTGGGTCTCATGGTGATGGACATCACCATGAAACCACATTTATTTGAGGCATTTTTTCAAACAACTCATTGCCTTGTCTATGCTATTTCTTACTATTATTCTTCCATATATTCCTTCCAAGCATCCATAGCATAGAAAAGATAGTTAACTATTTGAAAATATGCCTCAGTAAAAAGTGGTCTCATGGAATGCTATGACAAGAAAATGCAATTGGAAGTTGCTCCTACTTATTACTTATGCTATGTGAAGTAATTGCATCATTGCTTATGTTGACTTTCTAAACAACTATATTGTAGTTGAAATTTTTTCATCTGTCAACATCTAGTTATTAGTTATGGAATGTGAAGTAATTCTTTAATTTTGAAAGATGTGCAATGCAATGTAATCAATGATATGAATATAAAATACACAAATCTATTATGTAAAATTCATTAGTTAAACTCTTTATTCTATTACTTGTGTGTAGGTTTGAGTAAATCCATTGGCACTTGGAGGTGTTCCCTCGAAACCTCCAATATTAGCCTACTCAACATCCAAAATCATATATTAAAATACCATTCATAAAACAATGCTATTAACATGTAATAAATTTATAATTGTTTACTAGTTACATACCTCAATGGTAGGTGCAGTGGAGAAATAAGAAGGTGTAGGGCTGGTGTATCTAGTATTAACACTGTGACCCTACAATTTTATTAAAATCATAAAACTAAATTAGTTAATCTTGCATTTCAAAATTGAAATTTAATAAATTAAATTCAATGAACATGTTAAATTTTACATGAGTATCAATGCCATAGGTCTCATGTAAAATGTTAGCTTCCCTCGCCATCTCCATAGCTACAAATGAATCCTGCATAGCATCCTCCTGAGTGCTAGTGGGGTCATATAAACAAGTCACCCCACAAGATTGACACAAATGGGATCAAATCCCACCACTCGAAGACTCCCCTGGATGGTGCTATAGAATAGGGTTGGCATGTTGGATGACACTTTGGTTCAAAGAGTTGATGGCCTGCAAAGACTCTATGTTGATACTCTCTTTCATGACGAAAGGGATAACAATGTGCTCATGAGGCAGCCTAGCAAGAGGTCGTCTCCCTTGCCCCATAGGATCCTACTGTGCACCGAGTCTATCTTGAGGCAACCCCCCACCTCTCCCCTAGAAGTCCCTCATATCAAAATAATTTGGGATTTTGTTCAAGATGAACTCATAGTATAGTTTCCTAAGGAAATACTATGGTACTTCACAATTGTTGCATGGTGGGTAATCAAAAACCATGTACCACCTATCCCAAAAAAAGTTCCCAATCTATTGGTGGTGGCACCAATGAATAGGAAACCTCTTTGCATTGAGGGTAATATTTGAATTTGTGCGTGGGTCAATGAATAATGAGCACAAATCAAATTTTTAAATCTTTTACATCTTTATATGATAATTTATCCTGGTAATAAGCCCTAGCCACCTACTTACTATCTTGCCAACCAATTAATCGTTTGTTGATTGAATCTACATGTTTTAGCGTTTATTTGAGTGAAGTTGTCAGGGTCATTCTTTCTATGATTGAACTGTTTGGATCGTTCAACCTCCTAATTAAATCCTCAATTTTTTTTTTATTGTTCTCAATTTAACTCATTAAGTTTTGTTGAGTGCTAGGAGGATGTTGAGGGATTGGTGGAAGAGATTTTTGTTGTGGTTGATTAACTTGAGGATTTTGTTGTTGTTGTTGTTGTGCTTGTTGAGGATTTTGTTCCTCTTGTTTTTGCTATACTTGTTGAGGATTTTGAGGAGGGTTTGAAGGTTGATTAACATCTCCTAAAAATTAAAAAAATAAATATAAAAAACAACCTAAAACTAACAAATTCAAAACAAAAAACAAACAATCCTCATCTCTCACACCTCTTTGTCGACGTGGGGCATCTTGGCAATAAAATAGCAACAGTTTGATGAAGAATCTTGCCAAATTGTTCCTCCCAAAATGCAAGCATGGAAATGAGGGTTTTGGCTATGGGTAGAAAAAAAACACAGTCACAAATGAGAATGATTTTGATTTTTTTTTCTTTTAATAGTTCATAATGCAAGCGTGTTATAACGCGCTTGCGTTATTGGCTCATTGTGCCCAAGCCTCAAACTTGGCACACCAAGCCATAATGTGAGTACATTATAACATGCTCATGTTGTAACACACTCGTGTTATGAGTTTTCAAAAAAATTAAAAAAAATTGGCCACAAATTGGCTACCCATCTTTTTGCAGCCACCTAGAGGATCTATCTTGAAAAATTGTGTCTTCTTTTTTTTATATTAGATCACATTTAGATTAGTTGGTCTAAAAGGAACTTGAGTGTTTTCTTTGACATCATAAGCAGGGTTAAAATTAACAAGTGCTTGTCATGTCTTGTGGTTTGCATTTTTTTCATTGAATGTGTATGCTCTTCTCTCGTGCCACTTAGTGATCTTAAGAATCAAAAGCATTCCTTTGACATTTTTTATAACCACCCAAACATTTCAATTTGTATTTAAAATGAACCCCATGTGAGTGTGAGGAAAAGGCATTGTGTATGCTCTCTCCTTACACTTTGCGCGACCTAGGAGATTAGAAACAACATACTTCCTTACTTTTTTTTACCCTTTAGAGGGTCTTCCTCGAAAGAGGGAATGACCCAAGTGGTAACATAGCTAAGGCCAAGCTTCTTTCAAACAACTATATAAAAAATGTGTTTGTGACAAAAGTCATGAGCAATAGGTGTGGATGTGTCATACTGACGAATGTCTCCCCCAATACCTTTATGGTGCATAAAAACCTATAGAGCATAACCTCTATAGTTTGGGAGGCCTCCTAACTAGATTGAATCACCATGTGTATGGCCACTTGAACAAAATCCCTTCCTAAGAACCAACTTTTGTAGTAGGAAAAATCCTTTTATTTGCTAGTGCAGGAGGTTAGACCTTTGAAATCATCCCATGTTCTCGCAATTCAAAGTTGAGATAACAAGTTCCTTGAGATCTTCGGGTCTTTATGAATTCAAATTTTGGTGTGCTTGAGAAGTGTGTGTCATTTAAGGGGGATCCAGTGCCACCAAACTTCGAAGCTATTCACTCTGAATAAGTACAGTTTAGTTTTATTTGTAGTGGGAATCCAACAAATATTATCTCTGTTAGCCTAGGATTTGTACTTGAATTTTATTTTATCTAAATTGCAACATTCAAACAACATTCACAATAAAAAAAAAAACATTTTTAGTCACAATCAAATGCCACACGTATCCTGTGATTCTCAAAACTTGTCCAAAAAGTCAAACAACAAAACATCCAAAATTAACCTATCATTTAAACCTATTGGGGGCATCATCCTTCAAGTTCTGATCTTTCAATCCTTACATTCTTCCTATTCCTTACATATCCTCCACCCTTACATATCCATCATGGGTAAAATAAACCTTTAGCTTGCACTTAGGTTACTGTTCCTAGGTCTTGAAATCAAACCTTTGGCTATTAATCGCTCATATCACTTGAGGTTCATTGTCCTTGAGTTAGGGAACATATCATCATCTCTAAGTAGGGTAATCCTCTTGGATTTCACCATCTCCTACTTACCATCTCTTGATCACTTATCCTTGTGTTTATCCATCATAGCACAAGTAAATCCTTGTATCAAAATTAGCTTCAGACCTAGATTTTCCTTAAGCTCTTGCATTCTTATCATATCAAGCTTGTCATGTATCATACCATACCATTCTCATATACCATATTAGAATCATATATTTTTTCATTGCATCCTAATATTGAGTTTCATACATTACCTTGTCCTAAATTGAAGATCAAAACAATCACCTATGAACCCTAAAACAAGAATAAAAATGTTTTAAGAGGAAGGGAACCCTTGGGGAAAAGACTTTGATGGGGAAGATCACATTAGCATTACAACTAGTGAAACAAATAAAACTAATAATGAAGAAATAACCCAATCCAATATATATTAAGCACTTAATGATCATAGGTTCACTAAATTACTTACAGAGGTAGTCAAACGTAATCCACAAAAATACTTCAAATTCCTTGTTGATGATGGAATAAAACTACCTTATGATTTTGATATATCCTTACAATTAATGAAAAACACAAATATAGTGAACCTAAGCGTAAAAAAACAAACAATGAAGATAGAATCAAAGATCACAGACCCTTTTATTTACAACCTAGTTATAAGAGATTTTGAAAGACGTCAAAACCTACACCTACAAACAATCCTATTTTGGATGAGCTTATAGCACTGAGACAATAATTGGATACTCTCATAGTAAAACATCATCCCACAAGTTCTCCATTGAAAATATATGTCCTTATCCTTTTGACCCAAGCATACTAATGCCACCTTTTCCTAGTCACTGGGAAATACTAAGACTTGATAAATATAAAGGAAAAGGAGATCCTAAAGACCAATTAAGAGAATTTTGTGCTGCTACCTTGGAATTTGTAGTTGATGAGACATACCTTATGAGATTATGTCCTCGCAGTCTAGGAGGATATTTCACAATTACTCTCGACCATCAAATCTTTTCAAGAACTGGTTGATAAATTTGTCTCCAATTATAGTTTCAACTATGAACTTAAATTGACCATGACAAACCTTTTTAACACAAAAAAAGGAGAATATTTTGTGTCATTTTTACAAATATGGAGACATTTAACAAAATTATTACCTTATGCCATTCTAGAAAAAGAATTGGTTGACCTCTTTTATCAAAATTTGAACAAGGAAATTGGAAAGGAACTTCACCTCAAATGCTTGGATTCATTTGATGAAGTCATAGAAATGGGATTTCAAATCGAACAAACTCTCATTGATGATGGAACGATTAAACTTAATAACGAGAAAGATCAAAAATTAGGTTCGACCAACAAGACACATTTTTCAGTTAAGAACAAGAATGCAGTCAATGATGGAGTTGTTGATGTGAAAACAACTAAAACATCATCATCTATATACAACCTTAAAGGTTCATCTTTAGATAAAGGAAAATAAAAACAAAGAAGTTTCCCTAAACAAAATTTTACACCATTGGGACAATCACTTGAATTTCCATTAAAGAACTCCTTAAAAAATAATCTTATAACACTACATGAGATGAAAATATAATCCACAAGTCAAACCGCCGTGGTGGAATGAGGATCACTTTTGTGACTATCATAGACATAAAGGATATAAGACTAATAGTTGCAAAAACAATTGACATCTAATATAAGACCTTATTGATGATGGAAAGATAGCGGTTCATGGACACACTCCTTCAAGTAACTCTGTTTGTGAGATGTTTAAAAAACCTTTCCCTAAGCATGAAAAGGATAAAGGAAAGGCCCCTAAATCTGGTGATGGCATGAACTATACTATTGGTAAATATGACTATATCATAAATAACATTAGTGAGGTTGATAATCATATAAACACTTTCATTATAAAAGGAAAAGAGCCTAATTGTAATGTTACTACTCACAGAGGCATAGTTACCCTTAGAGGTCCTAATTCAAAACCCATTGCACCAAATTCGTGATACAACCTCAGAGCATTTAGGTAAAATTCTCACGTAAATTTCCATACTTGAGTTGCTATGCCTATCTCTTGAGCATAAAGATATCCAAGATAAAGCACTTTCTACTACTATAGTGCCTATAGACCTACATGTAAATCAATTCCAAGCTATGGTGGGACACATAACCTCTTCTCACACTCTTAATTTTATCAAGAATGATGATTCATCCATTTGGAAACCACATAACTCACCTTTACACATTGAAGTCCTTGTCCATAAAGTTAAGATCAAGTGATTTCTGATAGACAAAGGAGCAAGTCTTAATATTTGTACTCAGAAATTGATCGTAGTTCATTAGGGTTATCTGAAAATGTAGTTTATCCAAAGAAAAAGATTATGATAAAGGCATATGATGAAGAGGAATTCTCGTCTAAAGGATCAATTACTCTACCAATCAGGGTTGGGCTTATGATAAAGGATGTGGTTTTCCAAGATCTTGATCTCCCTCTGACCTATAACATCCTCCTTGGAAGACCATGGATTTATGCAATGTAAGCAGTACCTTCTACATACCACTAGTGTATTGAATTTCCACAAAATGGTGCCAAAATCACAATACAAGGAGATCCAAACCCTCTCATGTATTTCCATAATCTAAGCCCTAAAACTGAAATCATAATCCCTAGCAATCATGAAGCACCTCCTTCTCAAGCATATGTTGGTCCTAAATTCTTAAAAGAATCCACTTCATTTACCACACCACCAAACCCCAAGGTCCAAATCCATGATATGGGATATGGAGAATACTATATGGATAAGTTATCAACAAAAGACAATGCCAATGTCATCGAGAAGGGTCAAACTTCCAACAAAGATGCCAAGATAGCTGTAGAAGGAACACAAATAGATGGTCGTGCTTGGATTGAAACTTTCTAGGATCCAAATGATACATCTACCTTTACCATGTCCACTTTAGCCCAATCCTTTCATGTCCATAATAATCCCATGTTTGATCATGATATCTATGATAATTCACTTTTTGATCATGACCTTATTGAAGATATCCAAGATTATCCTTCTCCATCTTCTAAACCATCATTTTTCCATTTTGACCATCTTAGGTTAGGATATGGGGTAAGTGCAAGAAGTTGAGTCCATGAAATGTGGAAGTTTTTGTCTTAGCCAAAAAAAAAATTGGAATTGCAAAAAAGGGATCCCAATTTTCTTAAACAAGATCCCAATTTTTAAAAATGGGATCCTATTTAGGTTTGGGATCCTGAGCCTAAATTCTAAATGGGGTCCCATTTTTTAAAACTTGGGATCCCATTTTAAAGGATCTCAAATTGATAGATGAGAAATAGGATCCTGATCTTTACAAAAAGGGATCTCATTTTCAAGTTGTATTTATTAAAAAAAAATGAAACTCAGTCATTAGCAACTCAGGATCTGATTTAACAAAGACAGCGGTGGTGACGACAACAACCTCTGACCTATAGGTATGCCTCTACCTATTTTATCTTGTTTTTTTAGTGTTTTTTTTTAAATTTATAAGACAAAAGTAGGTTTTAGCATGATTTTTTCCAGTTTATTTAGCATTTTATGTATTTTATTTAGGTGTAATAGGAGAATTGATAATTTGTAGAGGTAGAAGAAAAAATGAAATGAAACCCTATAGAAATGAAAAAATCATCCTTGAATCCTATCTAAAGAACAAAATTTAGCTTTTGAAACCTAAAATGGTCAATCAAACAAAAAAAAATTGAATTCAGAAAACCCTAATTGAAAGAAAACAAAAAAATTGCATTGAAAACCTAATTTGGGATGAAACAAAAAAATTGTATTGAAAACCTAATTTTTTTCTTGAAACCCTAAATTCAATTCAAACAAAAAATTTGCTAATTTACCCAAATTAAAAAAATTGCATTCAAATGAAAACCTCAATTTCAAGCTTGAAGAATATTTTATAATGGAAAAAATTGATTTGCATTGCTTAAATGTTTTAAATTGAATGTATTTGCATTGTAAATTAGGGTCCTTGATATTGAAAATGAAATAGGATTTCATAAATATTATACATTTAAATGTGTATTCATCAAGAGACACAATCAATTAAATGTTATGAACACATATATAATTAGAATAGAAAACAATATGTTACAAACATCTTAGAATTAAAAAATATTGAGTATGTTCATAAGGAAAGCATTCCATAAGTGTGATCATCCAGGTTTCTCTCATTAAACATCATAATAAGGGAAATCACTAAAAGGTAAAGCACAATCATAGGTGATAAGAGAATTATCAAAGCTAAGCACACCAATTGTCATAGTATAATCAACATCATCATTACTAAAGCTATCCATATTAAGAGATGAAATGTTTATGAAGCTCATGGTTAATTTAAAGAATCTACAATAGAAGGGAAAATAATAATAAGTTCCATGGAAGATGTTAAATCATATCCAATATCAAAGAGTGCATTAATGGAACATGTGTCACTATGCTTATGGTAAAAGGATATGATTTTATCAAATATTCATGGATCAAATAAAAAATAATGTAAAAACATCAAAATAATTAATCTAAGAATGAATGGAGACAAGGGAAAAAAAGGTCGAGTGGAATCCATGATATAAAAAATTACAACCACTATATATAAAGGAGGGAAATTAAATGAGTTTCAAATCTAAAATTATATGAGAAATATAAAAAAAAGGAGTTGAAATTAGAGACAAATGGATAAGTTGAAAACACTACAATAATTAAGGAATTGTGGGTGAAGGGAAGGATTACTTGTGGGACTAAAGTGGATTGTTACAATTGATAAATTTTCAATGTTTGTTTACAAATTTAGTTAGTGAATTCCTAAATCCTTGTACAATCCATTTCCAGTTGTCACTTAATTAGATAATATGTACATTCATTTCTATTTTATGTTTTTATCTCTCTTAGTCATTCCTTGTTTCCATTTATTGTTTGCATGTGTTGTCTCTTTTCTTTTGACAATATTAACTCTCATTCTAGTCAATTAGTTGTTAATTAGGCTTCTAGTTTAGTCTAAAATATCAATTTGCACTAGTTACCTAGACACTAAAATAATCTAAATATTTTTCTTTTCTTTCTTTTAGGTTCTTTGAATTCCAAACAATCCAAAATAAAATAAGATTAACATTAACTAATTTTATTTTACATTTTATATCATAAAATTCATTTAAGTGGGAAATATTAATGAGAAATTTGTTAAATAAAATAATCTTATATTCAATTGAAAAAATATCAAGTTAAAGTATACATCAAACTCAATCTTAATAATACATAATTATGTGTTTCTATTACAAAAATAGTTAGTCTATATTCATAAAATCAAAAATATTCATAAACTATTTAGTGTATTACCCTAAACCGTAAACTGATATCTTAAGGGGTCCTAATATGACATTTCTTAAGGGGATCAAAGAAGTTCTCAAAATTTGGTGAAGTTGCCTAAGGCAACCAAATTTAACAATAATAAGATCATGCAAGATTATAATATGAATGAGATTTCATGATCTAGGTTGGTCAGTTGAAACAAGAGCTATCTCAATCAACTGTTCCACAAGAAAATGTTGTTCACTAACTTGCAAGGCCATTATTCCAAGGGCCACCCAAACTTCACCCTAAGTTCCCTAAACCTTGAACTCTAAAATATAAACCCTAAACCCTAAAGCATTCATTTTTTCCTAGGACCTTAAACTGAAATTTGATTGCCTTAGGCAACTCCACCAAATTTTATTCCCTTAAGCCATGTCATTTTGTCCTAGGACCTTACTACATAGATCCCATTAAGCCATCCTATTACCCTAAACCCTAAACCCTATAGCCATCATTTTTTCCTAGGCCCTTAATGAAATTTAGTTGCCTTGGGCATCTTCACCAAATTTTATTCACTTGAGCCATGCCATTTTGTCCTAGGACCTTACTAGACATAGATCACCTTAAGCCATCCTATCACCCTAAACCATAAATTGATGTCTTAAGAGGTCCTAATATGACATTTCTTAAGGGGATCAAAGAAGTTATCAAAATTTTGTGAAGTTTCCCAAGGCAACCAAATTTAACAATAATAAGATTGTGCAAGATAATAATATGAATGAGATTTCATGATCTAGGTTGGTCAGTCGAAAAAAGAGCTATCTCAATCAACTGGTCCACAAGAAAATGTTGTTCACTAAATTGCAAGTACATTATTCCAAGGGCCACCCAAACTTCACCCTAAGTTCCCTAAACCCTGAACTCTAAAATCTAAACCCTAAACCCTAAAGCATTCATTTTGTCCTAGGACCTTAAAATGAAATTTGGTTGCCTTAGGCGATTCCACCAAATTATATTCCCTTAAGCCATGTCATTTTTTCCTAGGACCTTACTACATAGATCCCCTTAAGCCATCCTATCACCCTAAACCATAAATTGATGTCTTAAACGGTCCTAATATGACATTTCCCTTAATCCATGTCATTTTTTCCTGTGAATTTACTACATAGATCCCCTTAAGCCATCCTATTACCCTAAATCTTAATCTCTAAACTCTAAACCATCATTTTGACCTAGGACCTTAATGAAATTTGGTTGCCTTGGGAAACTTCACCAAAAAAAATTTACTTAAGCCATGCCATTTTGTACTAGGACCTTACTACATAGATTCCCTTAAGCCATCTTATTACCCTAAAACCTAAAGCCTAAACTCTAAATTGTAAGTTCCCTAAAGCATTCATAAATTGTCCTATATTAAAATAGTTAATTATTTTTTCATTCAAGTAACATTCCTTAGACATAAATGAGGCTTACACATTTTATCATTTGTATAAACAATTAGGCCATTTATATTGAATGGTTTAAGGGTATTTCCTAAACAGGTATCTTACATTTTGAAATTACAAATCTAATGCAGGTTCACTTATATCTTAGACATCATATGGATCAATTCAATAATATATGTGATTGACCTTGACGCCCTCCATCTCCACCATCTTCACCTCCACCTCCACCCACTCCACCTCATAACCCCCCACCTCCACCACTTGAAACTGATGGTGCAAGCTTGCAAGAATGAATCAATGCTGATGTTAGATCCATTCAGGATCAAATCAACATTATTCCAAATGAAGAATGTATCACACCACCTTTGAGGATGATTGCATCTAGGATGCAAAATGTTGTTGATGTTGTTAGGGCTATGGATGGGATGTTAGATGAGCATCGACGATGGCTAGAGGAGAGAAGAACTTATGATTTTGAAAAGGAAAACACAAAGAAATGAAGAGATGCAGTAGAGAGCCACAACACTTTATAAATTAAGACAATGATCTTATAGTTATGAAATTATGAATTTGGTTTGATGGATATTTTGTGTGATGAATTTATGAATTTGGTTGGATGGATATTTTTAGTGACAAATTTATGGTTTTGGTTGGATGGATATTTTTAGTGATGAATTTATGAATTTGGTTGAATTTATGAACTTATAATGATGAATTTATAATAGTATATAATTATGACTATCTACTAGATCATGATTTCTCCTATTGGAAAAATGTAATATAAATGCATTAGACATAAATGAGCCTTTTGTGAATGTTTCAACTTTATTTTTTAGTATGTACATGTATTAAAATTGCACAGTTCTAGATCTTAAATTTTGAAATTTGTATGCACATGCTCAAGTTCAATCAATATATGCATGTGTATGTATATGTATGCACATCCTATTTAAACAAATTTTCATGTACGTTTCAAATTTAACTATTTCTTGTAATTTTGTAAGTTTGTATGTTAATTTTGTATAATTTAATGTAGGTGAACACTTATATGTGATATCATGGATCAATTTAACATTGATGATATCATCAATCCAGCACCTCAACAACCTCCACATCCCCTCCACCCCCTCCACCTCATATCCCACCTCCACCACCCGTTGGATTTGATGAATCTCACTTACGAGCACATATAAATGATCAAGTGGTATCCATTCAAAACCAAATCAATGCTATGAAAAATAAAGAATTTATTCCATCACATGTGAGACATTTTGCATCTGTGATGCAAAACATTATGGATTTCATTGGGACTATCAATTCTGATTTAGATAGGCATCAACGAGAAAGAGAGGAGATGAGGCAATTTTATGTAGACGGTCTCTCATATATACAAATTTTAAACCTAAAAATAACAAAATCCCATCTATCCCCTTATTTTATCAACCCTAATACTCAACAATCCTTTCCTCCCAATAAATCTAGAATATCCATGAGGTGGTGTATACATCCACAGATGAGTGCACATTTTTGGGATTGATGGTATATGGTATTTGACAGTCCACCACACACTAATCTGGAGGTCCCATTATATTTTTTGAGGAAACTATATGTAGAGTTTGTTATGGGGTAAAAACCCAATTATTTTGATTTTAAATCATTTCAGGGTGTTGGTGGCGGCATGCCACAATAGATGTTAGGGGCAAGGGTTTATCCCCAATGCCTTGTGCATGCACAACCCCTTGTTTATCCTATCGGTCCTACCATTCTCGCACATGTGCATCAACGTGCGATGGTATCGACATTAGGATCTCTCAATATGCTTGCTTCTGTGATAGCAAGTAGGGAGCATAGAGACCATGATAATGGAGGAGCGTCTTATGGAGTTGGTCTTAGTACCACTCCATAGGTGTTGCGACCACATGTATGTACTAGTTTCCATTATATATCCTATGGACCCGATCAAACCATACTTAGTTTAGGTGGACATGGAGATTCTAGTGGATCACCTGGTCACCTCAATTCATTTGTAGAATTTGTTATTGTAGATAATCACCCTGAGGACAGTACGACACATATATAAATACACGTCTACATGTTGAATTTATAAGAATTTTAATGAATGTATGTATCAAAAAATAATTGCAATACATTTTAACAATCAAACTTTTTGGTGTACAAATGCAACTAGTGATGGGGCAATCATTTGCACCACGAGTACATATGTCGACACCAGTCCTAGTTGGAAACCCTTATGGGGTATTTTGATTTGAATTTTTTAAATTATATTTGAAATAATTTTTAACTTGAGTTTTAAATTTATAATTCAATCATGAACATATGTTTTAAATATTTATGTTGGTTCAATAGAGTCAATTGACTTCCACATCAATTCCACCCAAGGGGTTGTCGAGCGCTTCTCTAGTGTCGAGCATCATAGATCACGGGAAGGTACATTTATATTGTAAATTATTTAACTTACATTAATATCTAGTTAAAATTGTGAATTTTGAATTCACTATATGATGCAGAGCCTAAGGAAAAAATAAAATGGTTTCCAAAAGATCCTAAATCCATTCTTTGTTTGTTCACAAAATTCCTTCAATGACTCTAGATCTCCAACAAGGTCACAAACACTATTAGTGCACTCAAGGCACAAAACCACTAAATTTTTGTTTTAATCATGTTAGGTAAGATTAAAAAAACACTCCCAAACCAATGGTGGCACACAAGAACCCAAATTTCTTAGATTTCATATATCTTCCTACCATACATGCTTGTTTGGCTTTTAGGACAACAAAGGGTGTAATTTTAGCATAATTTGCAAAATACAACTCCAACCAAGATTCTAAAACCTTTTATAGATACCCTTTTTGGATTTTCAACACATAATAAATTTTATATGGGTTTCCTTTGTAACAAATCACTCAAAAATGGACTGTTATGCAACTATTTTTAGGCCAAAACAATGGAGGAAAGCCCCTAGGGCATCATCAAAATTGACCAAGACCTTATCTTTAACCCCTAAAACTTGGGGAACTCATAAAAATTGTTATCATAGACATCCAAACCAAAAATTAGGAATGTTCACCATGCCAAATTCATTTTATGCAATTTTCTTTATCTTGGGTTCCTGTGATAGGGTTTCTCGACAGTTTTTAGCAAAATGCTCATAACTTTTGTAAAACAAAACAAAATGACCCCAAACCAAAAGAGAAAGTTTTTCATTTCATTTATTTATAATCTCCATTCTTTCCCTTTCATTTTTTAGTTCCTAAAATCTAAACAAGAAAGGTTTTCTATGCAGAAAACAGTAAAAGTCTGAACATTGTAATCACTATTTTGACCATAGCTTTTGTAAATCATGATGAAAATCACTCAAAAAAAAAGCACCAGAAACTATATTCATCCAAATATCATATAAAATTTTATTGGAACCTTTATAAGCTTGTACAATAACATACCATTTAGAGGAACAATCAGGAACACATAAAAAATGCAAAAATTCAAGGTTTCATTGCTCCAAACTTCCTCCAAATCATTAAATTTTCTTTACAACAATGGATTCAGGATTTTTACATCTTTATAATCTTATTCCAACTATTAAGAACCAGCTAATCAACTTATAAACCACCTTGACTCTTCAACTTCCCATTCTTGCACTTTTGCAATTTTACACTATGACAACTTTGCAAGAATTTACAATATTTAACCAGTCATCACCTATAAACCTAATAATGACTCAAAAAAACTTAACTACATTGGAAATGGTCTTTAAGACCTTATTACAATATTAAAACATAAAAATTAAATCAAAACCCCAAATTTGCCTCATGGAGGCACAAACTTGTCGTGGTGCTCCTGCACCATACTCTCGGCCAAAAGAAAATTCAAATCCCTCTTGAATTGAACGTAACAACAGGTATCCACCTCTGAATGCTCCTCCTTGATGCCTTCTATGCTCTACCCTATATCTTCCTTAAAGCATATCCATGTAGTCTTCATCTTGAACTTTGGTTTTTCCTTCTTTACAATCTCAATAAGAACTATATATACCCCTTCCTTACTCTTCCTACTTTTTGGTGTAGATATGATCTCTTCACCTTTGGTCCCCAATTTTCCCATTTGATGATCTACCTTCAACCTTGCTGCCTTGTTAGGATCACAAACCTCTAAAGTGCAAAAAATTGAAAAGCCATTAACCTCCTTGAAAATCAATGAAGAAAACATCATACCATCATACCTTTGAGACCAACTTTGATCCTCGAAAATCAAGTCATCCTTGACCTTAGCCAAATAAGTTTTTTACACCAATTCAATATCCTCTTTAACTGAAATTAGATCAAGCTTCATACTTGATGTTTCAACATCTTCATGGTTTTACATGGCTACATCTTTCAAGGATTTGTCTTCCTCTACTACCATCTCAACTTTCTTGGATTGTTCCTTGTCTTCTTCCACAAGCAATGGCTTCTTTTCATCTAGTTTCAATGCTTCCATTTGTCTTCTCTTTTGAACAATCTTTCTAATAGGACATGTAACCTTTCTCTTAACTGATAAGTGTCAACTTGACTCTTGGCTTGCTAATTGCACCAACTGATCCAACTCAACCTTCCATCTCTCTACCATCCTTTCTCTCATCTCTATTACTTGTTCCAAAGCCTGCCTCAGTTCTCTAATCTCTTGATCAGTTTCCATTTTCTCTTCCTTCTTTTTTTCTCTTCTTCATTTCTTTTTCTTCTTGTTTCTTCTTCTATGAACCCTACAAATATCTCTTCAACAAATCCATTCTTCTCTCTTTTCCAAGAAAGTCTCTTTGTGACACCTCACCCAGGTTTCCTCTCTTATCCACTACCTGGTCTCTTGGCATCTAGGTTCTCTCTTCAACCTACAAAAGACAACACACAAAAACACACAACTACCCTTCCTATAGTTTTCTAGCTATGATACCAAACTGATGTAGAGCCTAAGGAAAAAACAAAATAGTTTCCAAAATATCCTAAATCCATTCTTTGTTTGTTCACAAAATTCTTTTAATGACTCTAGGTCTCCAAGAAGGTCACAAACACCATTAGTGAACTCAAGGCACAAAACCAATAAACAACACTTTTAATCATGTTATTCAAGGCTAAAATAACATTTCTGAACCAATGGTGGCACACAAGAACCCAAATTTTTCAAATTTCATATATCTTCCTACCATACATGCTTATTTGGATTTTAGGACAACAAAAGGGTGTAATTTTAGCATAACTTTCAAAATACAACTCCAACCTAGATTCTAAAACATATTCCAGATACTCTTTTTGGAGTTTCAACACATACTAAATTTGCAGGTGGGGTTCCTTTGTAACAAATCTCTAAAAAATGGATTGTTATGCAACTTTTTTTAGGCTAAAAAAATGGAGGAAAACCCCTAGGGCATCATCGAAATTGGCCAAGACCTTATATTTAACCCCTAAAACTTAGGGAACTCATAAAAAATGTTATTATAGACCTCCAAACCAAAAATTAGGAATTTTCACCATGCCAAATTCATTTTATGCAATTTTCTTTCTCACGAGTTCATGTGATAAGGTTTCTCAATAGTTTCTAGCAAAATGCTCATAAATTTTGAAAAAAAAAACAAAATGACCCTAAACCAAAAGAAAAAGTTTTTTATTTCATTACTTTATAATCCCCATGCCTGACCTTTCATGTTTTAGTTCCTAAAATCCATACAAGAAAGGTTTTCTATGCAAAACATAGTAAAAATATGAACATTGCAATCACTATTTTGACCATAACTTTTGCAAATCATAATGAATATGAACCAAAAAAAAAGCAACATAAACTAGATTCATCCAAATATCATCTACAATTGGATTCAAAACTTTATTGGTCAGTACAATAAAATACCATTCAAATGAACTGTCAGGAACACATACAAAATACAAAAATTCAGGGTTTTAGTTCTCCAAACTTCCTCCAAATCATTCAATCTACTTTACAATGATGAATTCTAGCTTTTTATGCCTTTAAAAAATTATTCCAACCATTAACAACCAACTAATAAACTTCTAAACCACCTTAACTCTTCAACTTCCCATTCTTGCACTTTTACAATTTTGCACTATGATAACTTTGCAAGAATTTACAATATTTAACCAACCATCACCTATAAACCTAAGAATGACTCAAAACACCTTAACTACATTGGAAATGGTCTTTAGGAACTTATTTCAATATTAAAACATCAAACTTAAATCAAAATCCCAAAGTTTCCTCATGGAGGCACACACTTGCTATGATGCTCCTACACCACACTCCTGGCCAAAAGAAAATTCAAAGCCCTCTTGAATTGAGGGTAACAACAACTATCCACCTTTGAATGCTCCTCCTTGATGCCTTCTATGCTCTTCCCTATGTATTCCTTAAAGTAGCTCCATGTGGTCTTCATCTTGAACTTTGGTTTTTCCTTCTTTACAATCTCAACAAGAATTATGTATACTCATTTACTCTTCCTCCTTTTTGGTGTAGATATGATCTCTTCACCTTTGGTCCCCACTTTTCTAATTTGCTTCTCTACCTTCAAACTTGTTGCCTTGTTAGGATCACAAAACTATAAAGTGAAAAATACTTAAAAATCCATTATCCTCCTTGAAAATCAATGAAGAAAACATCATACCATCATACCTTTGAGACCAACTTTGATCCTCCAAAATCAAGTCATCCTTGACCTTAACCAAATCAGCTTTTGACACCAATTCAATATCCTCTTTCATTGAAATTAGACCAAGCTTCATACCTATTGTTTCAACATCTTCATGGTTTGACATGGCTACATCTTTCATAGGATTTTCTTCCTCTACCACCATCTCAGCTTGCTTGGCTTGTTCCTTGTCTTCTTCCATCAACAATGGCTTCTTTTCATCTGGTTTTAATGCTTTCATTTGTATTCTCTTTTGAACAATCTTTCTAATAGTCCATGTAACCTTTTTATTAATTGGTATGTTCCAACTTGACTCTTGGCTTGCTAATTGCTCCAACTGATCCAACTCAACCTTCCATCTCCCTACCATCCTTTCTCTCATCTCTATTACTTGTTCCAAAGCCTGCCTCATTTCTATAATCTCTTGATCAATCTCCATTTGCTCTGCCTTCTTTTTTCTTCTTCTTCATCTCTTTTTCCTTTTGTTTCTTCTTCCATGAACGCTACAAATATCTCTTCAACAAATCCATTCTTCTCTCTTTTCCAAGCAAGTCTCTTTCACCTTGCTTCTCTTGTCTTTGTGACACCTCACCTAGGTTTCCTCTCTTCTCCACTGCCTGGTCTCTTGGCATCTAGGTTCTCTCTTCAACTTGCAAAAGACAACACACACAAACACACAACTACCTTTCCCAGATTCTTCTAGCTTTGATACCAAACTGATGCAGAGCCTAAGGCAAAAACAAAATGGTTTCCAAAAGATCCTAAATCCATTATTTGTTTGTTCACAAAATTCCATCAATGACTCTAGGTCTCCAACAAGGTCACAAACACCATTAGTGCACTTAAGGCGTAAAACCACTAAAAAAAACTTTTAATCATGTTATGCAAGGATAAAATAACATTTCCAAATGAATGGTGACACACAAGAACCCAAATTTCTCATATTTCATATATCTTCCTACCATACATGCTTATTTGGCTTTTAGGATAACAAAGGGTGTAATTTTAGCATAACTTGCAAAATTCAACTCCAACCTAGATTATAAAACATGTTCTAGATACTCTTTTCAAAGTTTCAACACATACTAAATTTGAAGGTGGGGTTCCTTTGTAAAAAATCCCTCAAAAATGGACTGTTATGTAGCTTTTTAGGCCCAAACAATGGAGGAAAGCCCCTAGGGCATCATCAAAATTGGCCAAGACCTTATATTTACCCATAAAACTTGGGGAACCCATAAAGCATGTTATTATAGACCTCCAACCAAAAATTAGGAAATTTCACCTTTCCAAATTCATTTTATGCAATTTTCTTTCTCTCGGGTTCTTGTGATAGGGTTTTTGGACAGTTTTTAGCAAAATGTTCATAACTTTTGCAAAAAAAACTAAATGACCCCAAACCAAAAGAAATTATTTATTTCATTTCCTTATAATTCCCATGCCTTCACTTTCATGTTTTATTTCCTAAAATCCATACAAGAAAGGTTTTCTATGCATAAAACAGTAAAAATCTAAACATTGCAAGCACTATTTTGACTATAACTTTTGCAAATCATGATGAAAATCACTCAAAAAAAAAACACCAGAAACTAGATTCATCCAAATATCATCTCCAATTGGATTCAAAAATTTATCAGTCCATACAATGATGTATCATTCAGACGAACATTTAGGAACACATAAAAAATGCAAAAAAATAGGGTTTCACTGCTCCAAACTTCCTCCAAAGCATTCAAACTATTTTACAACGATGGATTCAAGATTTATATGCCTTTACAAAATTATTCCAACTGTTAAAAACCATATAATAAACTTATAAACCACCTTGACTCTTCAACCTCCCATTCTTGCACTTTTGAAATTTTGCACTATGACAACTTTGCAAGAATTTACAATATTTAACCAACCATCACTTATAAACCTAATAATAACTCAAAATGCCTTAACTACATTGGAAATAGTCTTTAAGACCTTATTACAATATTAAAACATAAAACTTAAATCAAAACCCTAAAGTTGCCTCATGGAGGCACAAACTTGCCATGGTGCTCCTGCACCATACTCCCGACCAAAAGAAAATTCAAAGCCCTCTTGAATTGAGGGTAACAATAGGTATCCACCTCTGAATGCTCCTCCTTGATGCCTTCTATGCTCTTCCCTATGTCTTCCTTAAAGAATCTCCATGTAGTCTTCATCTTGAACTTTGGTTTGTCCTTCTTTACAATCTCAACAAGAATTATGTATACTCCTTTACTCTTCCTCCTTTTTGGTGTAGATATGATCTATTCACCTTTGGTCCCCACTTTTCCCATCTGTTGCTTTACCTTCAACCTTGTTTCCTTGTTAGGATCACAAACTTCTAAAGTTCAAAAAATTGAAAAGCCATTATCCTCCTTGAAAATCAATGAAGAAAACATCATACCATCATACCTTTGAGACCAAATTTGATCCTCAAAAATCAAGTCATCCTTGACCTCAACCAAATAAGATTTTGACACCAATTCAATATCCTCTTTCACTAAAATCAGATCAATCTTCATATTTTTTGTTTCAACATCTTCATGGTTTGGCATGGTTGCATCTTTCATGGGTTTTTCCTCCTCTACCACCATCTCAGCTTGCTTGGCTTGTTCCTTGTCTTCTTCCATCAGCAATGGCTTGTTTTCATCTAGTTTTAAAGCTTCTATTTGTCTTCTCTTTTGAAAAATATTTCTAATAGGCCATGTAACTTTTCTCTTAACTGACAAGTTCCAACTTAACTCTTGGTTTTCTAATTGCTCCAATTGATCCAACTCAACCTTCCATCTCTCTACCATCCTTTCTCTCATCTCTATTACTTTTTCCAAAGCCTGCCTTAGTTCTCTAATATCTTGATGAATCTCCATTTACTCTACCTTATTTTTTTTATTCTTCATTTATTTTTCCTCTTGTTTCTTCTTCTATGAACCCTACAAATATCTCTTCAAAAAATCCATTTTTTTCTATTTTCTAAGAAAGTATCTTTCACCTTGCTTCTCTTGTCTTTGTGACACCTCACCCAAGTTTCCTCTCTTCTCCACTACCTAGTCTCTTGGCATCCAGATTCTCTCTTCAACCTAAAAAATACAATACACACAAACATACAACTACCTTTCCTAGATTATTTTAGCTCTAATACTAAACTGATGCAGAGCTTAAGGAAAAAACAAAATGGTTTCTAAAAGATCCTAAATTCATTCTTTGTTTGTTCACAAAATTCTTTCAATGACTCTAGGTCTCCAACAAGGTCACAAACACCACTAGTGCACTCAAGGCACAAAACCACTATTTTTTTTTTTAATCATGTTAGAAAAGACTAAAGTAATATTTCCAAACCAATGGTGGCACACAAGAACCCAAATTTCTCAGATTTCATATATCTTCCCACCTACTTGCTTATTTGGCTTTTAGGACAACAAAGGGTGTAATTTTAGCATAATTTAAAAAATACAACTCCAACCTAGATTATAAAACCTGTTATAGATACTTGTTTCATAGTTTCAACACATATTAAATTTGCAGGTGGGGCTCCTGATCCGGGGGACAATTTTTCAGTGAAAATTGAAGTGTTCCCAATGCTCCAGATTTTAGCTTCATCAGAAAGAGAATGACATCCTGATTCCAACGCAACTTGAACGGGGCGAAAAGGACTCCATTTGTGCAAGTTACGGCCAGTCAAACTTTCAGTCAAACTGGCTTCAGGGGTGTCCAAAAGGTGAAAAAAATAATCATCTCGGAAATCAACGAAACTGGTGTCATCGCGAAGAGCTCATCGAGACGATTTTGACGGTGTTCATTTCGTCGAAATCTGACATCGTATGCTCGAGTTAGAAGCAGTCAAACTTCAGTCAACTCAGGGTACTGATGATGACGTCATCATGCTGACGTGCCAGTCCATACAGTACGGAAGCCAAGTGGATGAATTTCGGCCTGACACGTGGCAAATGACATAGATTGTACGGACCAATCATGAAGTGACACGTGTCTCGTCCGTACTGTTGACAAGGCATTCCGTACGCATGCGTGGCGGACAGTTGGTAACCAGTTGGCAGGTGACTTGGCATCTTTGGCCAATCAGTACTCGACACGTGGACGGCCGGTCAGACACGTCTGCGACAGTCAGCGTACGGAGTTGGTATGTCTGCAGATTCTGGCCAATCGGAGTTCGACACGTGGCACAGGGAGGTCGCGCTCCTCCGGCTGGTGGTTAAGTTTGTTTCAACAAAAATATTTGGTTAGTTGTGAGTCGAACCCACAACCTCCACTTCACCCGCAACCGCCGGTAACCACAATGCCTAATATAGCCTTCGAAATTTTACAGAGGCCGATTTCTTTTATTGTTTACGAAATTCGGTATTTGGTGATAATGCGTGGCCGGCGGGGTTGGAACCGCCGACCAGACTCTTAACAAAATGATTGCTTACCGGTGGACCACACGAGTCCTCTTGAATAGTGGTAGGCATTTGTTTTTTTTGTTATTAGTTTGTCAGCCGAGCCATATCAAAAATGGCTAAATAAGCCAAAACAAACAAGATTTGTAATAACCATCCGAACCAGAAGAATGAAAAGGATAAAATAGACAGGATACGGGCTGATGAAGGAAGATATGCATTTATTTTGTTGGTTAAGCCATATAAGGCAATTTTTTTGTATAAAAGGGGGGGTATAGACCTTTGATTTTACAAGTCCAAGTGGAGAACGAGAGAATGCTCGAGAGATGATTTGTATTATTCCTGTATGTCAAAGTGATGCTGTGTTTTGATGTGCTTGAAGGGGATGATGCTGCCTCAATTGTAACTGATTTTTGGAGCTAATCGGATCGGTCCTCCATTGGAGAGGGACCCGGAGACGTAGTCCTTAGGGACGAACTCCGTTATCAATTGGTTTCGTCTCTCTATATTCTTCTCTCTTTTCTTTCTCAGTTTATTCTTGGCAATTATTTATTTCATGTTATGTTCATTTAATCATTTGAGCATTTAAATTTGTAATCACTTAAGTTAAAAGTTGTAATAATCGATCTTTTACGTTTAAGCATTCTGTAAGCAACTAGTCCTAGATCCTAAATAGATCAGCTCCTTTGTAACAAATCACTCAAAAATGGACTGTTATGCAACTTTTTTTAGGCGAAAACATGGAGGAAAGCCCCTAGGGCATCATCAAAATTGGCCAATACCTTATATTTAACCCCTAAAACTTGGGTAACTCATAAAAAATGTTATTAAAAACCTCCAAACCAAAAATTAGGAATTTTCACCATGCCAAATTCATTTTATGCAATTTTCTTTCTCTCGGGCTCTTGTGATAGGGTTTATGGACATTTTTTTAGCAAAATGCTCATAAATTTTGAAAATCAAAACAAAATGACCCCAAACCAAAATAAAAAGTTCTATATTTCATTTATTTATAATCCCTTTTCCTTATCTTTCACGTTTTAGTTCCTAAAATCTGTACAAAAGAGGTTTTCTATGCAGAAAACAGTAAGTCTGAACATTGTAATCACTATTTTGACCATAACTTTTGCAAATCACGATGAAAATCACTCAAACAAAAAGCACCAGAAACTAGATTCATCAAAATATCATCTGAAATTATATTCACACCTTTATTAGTTCCTACAATGACATACCATTTAGAAGAACATTCAAGAACACATAAAAAATGCAAAAATTTAGTGTTTCATTGCTCCAAACTTCCTCCAAATTGAATTCAATCTGATTTACAATTATGGATTTAGGATTTTTATGCCTTTAAAAACTTATTCCAACCATTAAAAACCAACTAATAAACTTATAATCCACCTTGAATCTTCAACTTCCCATTCTTACACTTTTGTAATTTTGCACTATGACAACTTTGCAAGAATTTATAATATTTAACCAACCATCACTTATAAACCTAATAATGACTCAAAACACCTTAAGTACATTTGAAATGGTATTTAAGACCTTAAAAAATATTAAAAAATCAAACTTAAATCAAAACCCAAAATTTGCCTCATGGAGGCATAAACTTTCCATGGTGCTCCTGCACCACTATATATCAAATGTGCATGTACACTTGTAAATATTATAAGTGTTAAATGTATATATATGTATGTCTAAATTGATATGAAAATGAGAATGGGAATTAGACAAACATTAGATGTTGTTGCTACACTTGATGCCTCTGAATTTCAGGTTGTTTAAAAAAGTTTCTACACAAAATGTGCAAACTTGAATATATATATTTTAACCTAATTCAAGTATACATGCTTTAAATTTGATCTTGTACGAATTTTTTTAGTGTGAATTTCTTCCATGAATCAATCATAGTTACACCTCCAAGAAGACATGCAGAGCAGGCTCCAGATATCATGACAATTTAATTTTTTTATTATATTTAAAGTCAATTACAAATTATACATTGAGAATAACTTTAATTAAATTTAAAATTGATATATATATATGAGCTCATACATGTTAAATTATTTTTCTTTTATAACATGAGACACATCAAGTAGTTGAGCATGTACAAATAGGTCCTGGAGTAGAGGGTGCACAACCTCAAATTACAATACAAATTAAATATGATAAATTATAAATTAAATTGTATTAAATCATTTTTAATTGTATACTTACATCTAATTTCAACTTTCTTTTTCTTGTTTATGTAGATTGATTTAGAGAATTTATAGGTCAGTCTAGGTGCACTAGAGCATCCAAATCCATATATGATGGTAATTTAATTTTATGATGAATTATAAATTAAATTGTCATTAAATCATTTTTCATTTGTCTTACATCTGATTTCATCTTTCTCTTGTATAGAGTGTTTCAGGTCATCCGCATAGTCTACATGGTGTGAAAAGGTCTCTTGATTATAGATACGATACATGACCTAAAAATGATTTTATGGGTTATATTTGATTATTTCATGGACTACATATTTGGTTTCTCATGTACTTTGTTAGACTTTATATTTCATGGGTCAAGTACTTTGTTGGACTTTAGTTCATGGGTTGTACTTTGATGGACTTTATTTCATGTGCTTAATATATTGGTTTCATGAACTTAATATATTGTAAGTAATGGACTTTATTATTGTTTAGTTTTAAATTACACATGCACATTTATGCATTATGGGTTCATAGTCAAGACATTAATGTGAAATTAAATATAAATATGAAATTAAAGTTGAAATTAATAGCACATTTTAATATTTATACTTTACAAATTTAGTGATCCCATACATGATATACATGATATGTACATTCAATAATTAGCGATATAATTAGTTAATGAACTTATTCAATTCACGTCAATCAATAATTAGTCAATAAATCATAATCTACAAACAAAAGCAATCTGTTTATATACCATAAAGGATGAAATTTTAAGAAATAAATAATACCATACAAGATTAGAGAACAAAAGTATTAATAAATTCTATAAACTAAACATAAATACCAATCAAAATGCAACGAGTTTTTCCAAAACTATTGTTCTATAAGTATACACCATATTTCCTAGTTCTTTTACAACATTAAATTAAAGAACTTAATTATCAAAAAATAAGCTAAAGTTTTGAAATTAAATCATGTAGTCCCATATTTAAAAATCATGCAAAGTTTTAGAGAAAACTTAAGAACATAAAAGTCCTCTTGACCTCATGTTCCACAAAAAACACTAATGTATAAGCTGTCAAAACAAATAATAGCATCCAACACTAATTTATAGGTTGTCTTAAGGGGATGTCTTAAGGGGTCCTAATACGACGTCTTAAGGGGATCAAAAAAGAGTATAATTAAGTATAAATATTAAGTGATATAAACAAGTATCATACTTTAGGGTGACTCATCATAACAAATGATATAACTAAGTATAATATTTAAGATATGTGCTAATACGACATGTCTTAAGGGGATGTCTTAAGGGGTCCTTATACAACATCTTAAGGGGATCAAATAAGAGTATAATTAAGTATAAATATTAAGTGATATACACAAGTATTATACTTTAGGGTGACTCATCATAACAAATGATATAATTAAGTATAATATTTAGGATATTTGCTAATATGACATGTCTTAAGGGGATATCTTAAGGGTTCCTAATATGACGTCTTAAAGGGATCAAAGAAGAGTATAATTAAGTATAAATATTAAGTGATATAAACAAGTATTATACTTTAGGGTGACTCATCATAACAAATGATATAATTAAGTATAATATTTAGGATATGTGCTAATACGACACGTCTTAAGGGGATGTCTTAAGGGGTCCTAATACAAAATATTAAGGATATAATTGATTTAACAATAATTTATACATGATATTTAGTGATTATACAATCAAATATAAAGTTTCAAAGTAGGAAAACATGCACATTTAACAAAAAAATATATAGAATATTGATTTTGATACATTAAAGTACATAGAGTATAATTGTGTATGTACATGTATTTGTAATTTGTACAAAATGTTTAATTGTGTAAGTATGTATGTACATATATGTCATCTCAAAACAATGTTTACAAATTTTGGATATGCCATCTCAAGAACATCTCAAACTCATGCCCGAAATGTAGTCTAGGTCTTCATGCCACCTGATATCAAAAAGGTACAAGCAATATCAATGAAATCATCAAAACATACATATTTTAATTTATATAAAACTGTCTATATGTACAAAACTCAAGTACCTATATTTAAAAGTATTCCACACATGTGTGTAGGTTAAATCCAGGCATCCTCTCCTTTTTTTTTCAAAGTATGAGATCAATGCGATGATGGCTTAAGGAAACAAAAAAGGATAATAAATCAATTTTAACTATTAATGTACAAGCAACAATAATATATAATCAAAACATGTATTTAAATATAATTTAACTAATAATTACCTATTTTTACCAAGTATTCCATGTTGTCTAGGTTTAATCTGCATGGACTCTCCTTTTCTTGATGATGGCTTAAGGATCTATAAAAGGACAATTTAAATCAATTTCAACTAATAACACACTTGACCAATATTAAAACATGTATTTAATCTATTTAAAAGGACAATATAAAACTAAAACTATATTTACCTATATTTACTTATTCCATTGTACCATCTGCATCCTCTCTTTTTTGCAATGCATCTATGATTGTCTCATGCTTTTCCATAGAAATTGTCCATAACACTTTATTTGTAGGTCTTTCGTGATATTGATCTAGTTTTATATTTGTTTCCACCACCAAATTTGAATAGTGTATAATCTTTTTATGAGTTTCATAATCTTTGAATGCAGGTAGAACATTCTTCCTTATCAGGTATTTTCGTAGCCAAGTGCCAACAACCACCACCTATCCTATTGGAAAACATGAAAACCATCATCAAATAAGTTTTCAAAATTTTCTTAAAGGGATCAAAGAATTGTTCTAAAAAATTTCTTAAGGGGATCAAAAACTTGTTATCAAAATTTGCTTAAGGGGATCACCGTACCTGTTGGATAATGATAGCCATCATCTTCTTCTTGAGGTGCTATTAACTTATGTTTAGTCTCTACACAACGATCCAACCAATATTTTTTTTCCTCTTCATTCCTCTCAGGTGCAACAACATACACATGTCCTGTAAACAAATTTTGATTTAATAACTTGCGCGTATCCATATAAATAATTTAGTGTTACAAAATAACTTAATAAAGTGAAATAAAATGAATTAAATTACCTTCTTGTACAAGGTTTGAAACACGATCATAGTCTTCAGATGCAAACACTTGATCATTGTCTTCAATAGTTCTTTCATATTGATCATGTGCTTGTGCAGGTGTCAACAATCTTTGCTCCCACTGTTCAACCCATTCTGTATTTTCACATGCTTCCCAATCTCCTGTGATACAAAACTAAAAAAAAATGCAAGCTCCCTTGTCCAGATAGTCCATGTGCTTGTTTCCAAACTCTTAAATGAATGCCATTTAGTAGATGCACTTATTATCTCACAATCAACTCTAGGTAGAATGTTCTCTTCTTCAACCAACCAAAATAATCAATGAACTATAGAGTACTCACTTGAACCAGGTGTAGATAATCTTGTATTGCACCAATCCACAGTCCCATGTGCATCTTTAAATTTTATCGCATCCTCAAATTTCAATTGTTCTCTAGCAAGAATTATTTTGACACACGCACCAGCTCCATCATGTTCTCCTTTACCATGCCCAGCTTAAAAAAAACTCCATATATGTTGGACATTAAGTTACTTGTGAACCCTACTTAACCAATAGAAAATTTGAGCATTCTTGAACTACCTCATATAATTATCTGACCATATGAGGTGTTCTGTCATCTGGATTCCTCTTTCTCTTAAATTTTTATAAAATATATTGAAATAGTATTGAACAAACTTTGACGAGCTTGTAATCGGTTGTCACTCAAATAAAAATGATACTCCCTCAAAAAATTTCTATCATCCTCTGTGCTATCATTTTCATGTCTATAAAAAATATGGATAAACATAGCTACTTGCATTGAATTATAATATTGTGATTGAATTTCCTCTTGCAAAGCTAGAGTATAATTTTCCACAAAATCAACCACTAAAAGTATAGTACCAATTGGAAATGTGTTTCTACATGCGCGAAATTGGCCATCAAGCCATCAAGCATGTTGAGAGTGCATCACATATTTTGGTACAATCTTATTCTTATATTCACTCATGAATGCATGTACACTAACTTTTTCTATAACTAAATCACAACGCTTTCCTATTTTTCCATCTTATAAAGAATAGTCAATATTCTTAAATATTTTAACATCTACTAATTGTTGTCCAAAATCATTATCAACATTTCCATGCATACAAATTCTTAAGAATGAAATATTTCCATAGCTAGTGCATTATCTAGAAATACAAGAACTTAAATAAAACAATTTACCATTAGATCTTTCACCAAATAAACCTGATATAAGCTCCCTTATTGTTTCAGGTGGCATATTAATACCACATTCCTGTATAATCATGTTAGTATGCAAAGTACAACATATTTATCAAAAAAATCATAAAAATAATGAAATTGAACATGCATTTTACAACAACAAGATATTTGTAGCTTATTCATTTTTACATACCAGGGTTTACATTTTTCGAAAGGCCTTTGACTTATTTTAATATTACCAGGTAACACTAAATCACCACAAAAATTTCTATAAAATTTAGTTTGTGTTGTATCTAATAGGTGTTTTGGATGAGGATCACGAACTTTGGACCCCACTCTTAGTTTTAAAACATCTCTAGCATTAGATGATACCCTAGTATTATCATGCCAATATTTTTCAATCAAAGATTTAATTTGAACATTCAATTTCATGTCAGACATTGGGAGTCAACCACTAAAACTCCAACATTGGTTAATTGGATAATTTTATATACTTTCTCTTCTTTTTTCCGCTCTTAGCAATGTTTTAGGATGTATTTGTAGAACTTCACTAATATTACTTACCATTCTTTTATTCAAAGTTGATTTATTAACTATAGCAGTTGTTATAGCTCTTCTTGCTAAATTTTTATCTTTAGATCAACTATTTTCCCAATAGATTAAATGACACTAGCAACAATAGACATAACATGTTTTGATGATTGATATTTTCTTCTTGGTTTAACAAAAAAGCCTAACTTTTTCATTATTTTCCTCATTTTTTGCATTCTCATCAATTGCATCATTAGTTGACATTGAAATGAAATTTTTTTACGATAAAATAATTTTTTGTATATTCTATTTGCATGTGTTCTTATTTTCCTCCAAGAAATCTTACCAGGAAGATTATCCAAAACATCACTTTCAATTTAAAAAAAAGTATTTTCATTAAATTCAACATCACATTCTAGATTTTCATTTTCATTTTCAACTTCAAAATGATTTGCATTTTCATCTTCATTTTCATCAACAAAATGGTTTTCATTTTTATTTTCATCAACAAAACGGTTTTCGTTTTCATTTTCAACAAAAGGATCTTTCTCATTTTCATTTTCAACAAAAGATTTTTCATTTTCATTTTCAACAAAATTTAAACAATTGTCATTTTCATTTTAATTTTCTGATTTATTTTCAACAAATTCTATAAAAATTTCATCTCTCCGAATATTATGAATGTCAACATCGTTAAGTCCAGCATCTTGTAAAACTTTTTAAAATGATTTTTCCATTTCACTAAAATGTGGATTTGAAGACATACCTAGATTTGTGCCTATTGAAACATTCTCCATAGAATTGAAAGAGGGATTTTAAGACATACTAGGACTTGTTTGTATAATCATATTATTTTCCAAATTGACTTCTTGCAAATTAGCTTCGTCTACAACCATGGTCTCCTCAATGTTTTCATCTTCAATAGTTGTGGAATTTGATGCTCCACCATCATTCATTGATTTAATTCTCATTCTTCTATCTCTTTGTCTTTTTTTCTCCTTCTCTCCCTTTGCTTGAATTTCTTCAAGAGTCAATGTATTCCTATCTCTCCTCTTATTACGAGCTTGTGAACCCATGATTATAAAATTCTCAAGCATAAATGAATGTCAATAGTGAAAGTCTTCAAAAAATTCAATACAAATTGCAAGTTGAAGACCTATAAGGACAAGAGTCTTCCTCATTTGTTCCTCTAAACAAGTAGAAAAATAACAAAATTCCACTTAAAAACTATTTACACGATGCCCCCTTTCAAAAATTCAATCCAAATTGCAAGTTGAAGACCTATAAAAACAAGTCTTCCTCTTTTGTTCCTCCAAACAAGTAGAAAAATAACACAATTCCACTTCAACAACTGTTTACATGATGCCTCCTTTGAAAAATTCAATCCAAAATGCAAGTTGAACACCTGTAAAGATAAAAGTTGATAGAAAATAGCCCAATCTGTCATAGTCGGCCATACATGTGAAGTTGCAGACTTCACAATAAAACTTTGCTAGTAAATTTTTAAAAAACGGTAAAAAAGAAATGGGATCACGTTTCCTACTATTAAATGTTGGGACCGTTGACATGGAAATGATATCCCATTTATGAAATGAGATCTCGTTTCCATGTCAATGGTCCCAACATTTAATAGTGGGAAACAAGATCTCGATTTACAAAACGGGATCCCGTTTATTCCAAAAAAAATTAAATTCCCCTTGCTTTGTGGTCGGGTTTTTGTTTTGTATTCTGGTTCAAGAAAATAATTTGGAATCTGAACCTAGGCCTTCAACCTAGTTTGACCTACAAGTTGAAAGTCCTAACAATGTCAGATAAAAATACTGAGTTTGGACATATGGCTGACGAATTCTTTTTCAATTTTTTTTGACGAAATTAAAAACCATTATAGATGAGACAATGTAGATTCCAAATATGTAATTTTTTTAACAATTGGATTAATTTTTTCTATTTTTCAATTAATTTATGATGAAACTAGTCCATAAACTTGAAATATCAGGGTTTTTTACTATTTTAATAACTTTTAATTAAAAAAAAATTTGTAAAATGAATTGCACCAGAACATACTTCAAAAAATTATTTTCAATTTTTTTAAAAATGATAAGTTTAGGTCATCTTATATGTGACGTTTACGATGATTTTTCAAAACAACATATATGGCTAATAAAAATTTAACAAAAAATAATATTCAATAAAAAATTACAAAAAAATATCAAAAACGTGCTTCAATGAGTCACAAATCTTTTCCCAAAAGGGTTTAGAAAAATATGATAATTTAGGTCAAAATATGGATGACGTACACATGCATGGTATGGTAAAAAAAAGTAACTTTTAAACAATGGTTTTTAGAAACACCTATTGAAACTCAATATGTACCATTTGAATATTGAAATAAATTACATATTTGAAAACTAGACTCTGAGTACTACATTTTATGATCAGTGACTTTTTTGAAGATTCCATCTCTAAGTGCTTCAAATTTTAAGGTCAAATGTGTCAAATTTTGAAAATTAGGGAAAACATACTTTTTGGCCAAAAGTCGACTCAACTTCTTGCCAGCACCCCATGTATCTTCTATTGTCGCCTCTACTAAGCCCTCTTTCCAATTCATTAAGGGTGTGCAAGCTTCCTTTGGCATTAACATTACCAAAAAGGATAGTCCCAAAGACTATTGATTGCATCGCCACTCTCATTCGGCCACCTAACATTCCTATCGCTCCATCCACCTCACAAACATGGATCAACAAGTATCACCCAAAGAAAATAAAAAGGATGTAATTCAAGAATCAAAGGTAAAAGTTCCTTTTTCAAATGAGATCCAGAATCAAAAGAAAGCATACAAAGAAAGAAAGATCAAGAAAATTCCTTTAGCCAAAATAAAAAGCTATTGGACAAGTCAAAGAAAAAAATTATGAAAGTAAGCACAAAGTGGTCTCTAATCATTGCCCTTCATAAAAAATAACTAAGGGAATCCATCAAAAGAAGGAAAGAAAGAAAGAATTGATCTCTAGCTATGCCTCTCTATTTAAAATAACAAGGGGGCATTTATCAAAGTAGAATGTAAAAAGAGGAGCTTGTTGATCCTAAGTCTCCATTTTTCGTCCTTTTCACCCAATTCATACAACTCACTGCATTCATCCATATTAACATATCCATCATATCCCTCCATTTGTGATGTTTTTCAATGGACCTTTGACAATGAACCCTTCACGCACTATAACTCATTGGTTACCCAAACTCCTTTTCGTGTGAAGCCTGATGGCCCATCTAGTGTGCACGTTACGAATCATGCCCTAACTCCCTTCACCCACTACATTAGTCATCCTCTACATCCACACCTTTCATCCAAATCATATCTCTTCATCTGACATGGTCATCCAAATATGAGCCTAACTAGTTGGGTCCATATGTTATCACTATTGTGTATGGATTTGGGGCATACTAGTTATCTACTCTAGAAGGTGAATTGCTCAGGGATCCCATCAATAGTATGCATATTCATAGGTTTTATACTTGAGTACTTTAGAAAGTATTCTCTTTTAAAGTCTTGAAAAAATACAAAAAAAAGGAAAAGAATCCTGAAAAATACAAAAAAAAGAGAGGAAAAAAGTCTTAAAAAATATTAAAAAAATGAAAAAGAATTCTAAAAAAATACAAAAAAAAAAGAAAAAATGAAAAAAGTAAAGAGAAATCAATTCGTGCAATGGTGAAAACCACTTCGGTGGTGCCTTGAGCAAGTATCCTGGTGAAAACCGAGAAATCAGTGCCATGTGTAGAGGCTTTGCTCCTCTTTCCTTTGGAGCTCCACTTGATCTCTCCGTCCCATTTCCATTCACCCTCCACTTCATAATAGCCTTTTCACACTCACCATGGCTTGAAAATTGTTCAGCATTCCCCTCACTTGCTCACTTCGCTTCACCAGACATACTAAGTTGATCCTATCCCTCACTAGGGAATTTCCTCAACCTTAGCTATGGGTTAGGATACTTGGCATCTCACGGTCAGAGAAGCTATCCTCTTTGTTTGTCTACTCACTTGCGATTCATCTCATTCCATCGTAAAACTTCAAAAAATCCAAAAAAGTTAAATTATTCCCAAAATTCAAAAAAATCAAATATTCCAAAAATCCAAAAAATCAAATATTCCAAAAATCAAAAGATAAAATTCAAAATCCAAAAATCAAAATTCTAAAATCCAAAATTAAATATTCAAAAAATCTAAAAAATTAAATATTCCAAAATCCAAAATCAGAATATTCCAAAATCTAAAAAAATAAAATTTTTGAAAATCCAAAAAGATTAAATATTCCAAAAGTTTTAAAATTATTTGAATAATGTCAAAAAATCCAAAAAAAGTGACACTTTCAGATCGCCATACAGCTTTGAACTTCATCAAAATCAAAACACGTCACGATCGACAATCAAGCGGACATTGAAACATACCTACCAATATATCTTTCAAATCCAACCAAACACATAAATAGTGACAAGAATCAGATCTACTTGAAGCATGATGCTTGTGTGTTTGTTGATCTTTGATTATTTTATGATTTTTTCTTTGGTGGCATGTCTTTTAGCTTCTCAAGGATGTCTTAGACTAGAGAGGCGAGGATGGGGCATGTTCACTTGTTTGTTTTTTGTGGATTGTTTCTTATTCACAGGATGACTTGTCTTAAGACATGGTTTTCTAAAATCATCAGGGACCTATGAGTCTCATGTGGATGAGAGCAATCCTTGTCTGATAGTGTCTTCCATGCAATAAGTATTCAGGTCATCTAAGGTCCTTATACCTAGATGCTTATACTTCACTACTAAATAAAAATGCAAACAATATTCAGGTTGTCTAGATGTTCATGCTATCTAGACGCATAAACTAATTTGCGACATAATAAGCTCTATGATGATAAAGCACTTTGTAAAGCACAAGAAGCTTTATCACCCTCATTTCCTTCATATCTCTTTTTCATCCATCATTTCTTCCATCATCCATTTCCCCATAATTTCATTTTCTTCATGCTCTTTATCTCAAAGGGTAATTAATCGATTTATCTAACTGATGCTTGTCTTTTAATCCAAATATCAAATCAATCAACTTGCTTTTTAGCATGGAACTTCAAATGCTCCCCAATCACTCAATTTATTAGTCAATCATTGTTTTATGCTAGCATAAATCTCAATTAGCTTAATCATCTTATCAACCTTGCTATATTGAGCATTTCCATCAAATGTCCAGTTACGCATATTAGTTGTGCATTTTCATCAAATGTGCATATCTACTTAATTACTTGCACAATATCAATTATCAAATTTTCTCATCGTGATCTATCGAGAGATTAATCTTATCACAACTTGTTTGATTAGTCTCTTGAGGAGGCATATCATCGATATCATCATCCTTAATAGTATATCCTTGGGGCATGTATCAGTTAATCAATTATTTTTCTTTGAAACAACGCGACAGGCTGCATTGTCTCAAAGAGGGGAAAAATGTATACACTCAAAATTTATCCTCACAATTGTCCTATTTTTTTTCTATTAATTAAATGGATATTATTATCTATTTAATTAATTCATTTAATACTTTCTTCTATTCATTCATTAATCTACTTAAATCATTAACATATTATAAGCATTATCCATTTGCATAATCATTTCATAATACTTTATTCACATAATCATTAAAATATCCATTCATTCAATTCACATTAATCTTTATCCATTTATGTAACACCCCGTCGCAAACCCCAAAGGACAACTAACTACGCAACAATTTTTTTTTAAACATAAAGTAGAAGTACTATGTTATCAATTGCAACTAGCATAATTACAAATACATACTAATCTCCTAAGTCCCTTGGGGTACACGAAGAGACATTACGTTAACTACCCAATAACAAACTTAACTAATCCAACATTCATTCCACAGATATGAGCTCTCATATAAAAGTGATAAACGCTAAGCATAACAATAAAGATGTACCACATATGCTAAACAAGATTACATAACCAATGAAACTTGGAAATAATGAGAACTAATTTACTCAACATATCAACATCAAATATATATATAATTACATATGAGAATAATGTTTTGAAATACAAAGTGAATTATAACAATACATCATGATACAAGCTAAATACCAATAACCAATTATACAAGTTACAAGATACATTATCCCAACACATGGGCGAGTTACAATACAATTTACATGATATGATAAAGTATAAATGTATACATCTGAAAGTACATAAATTTGGTACAAACTGTCACCACAATCTCTGCACTAAAGGTATGACTGCAGAATGGGAAACCCAACGGGGTGCGAAGCACGTTCCACCTGACCACCCTCGTGCTAGTAGTTAAGAAAGGATTCATGACCAAGACGTCAAAAGTAACACATATGACTCAACACCAATCATGGAAAAGAATTCATACACAAAGGAAATGTGACAAAATAAGTCTACTAACATAACATGATGACAAAAGAGTCCAAGTCAAAACAATAAATTACTTCCAGAGGATTTCAATTAAAACAACTATGGGGAAAGCTAGAGGAGAGTGTCATCGCATGGCCTTCATGGATTATCTTGACATCCTATCACAAGGTGTCGCCTCCATCTATGGTTATCCTGACTGCGTATTTTAAGGCGCCGCCCCATAGGGTGACTCATGCGGAATCGTGCATTACTCATGGAAACGAGATCATGATTTTTCCAACCACGGCCTTCTCGAACACCTTTAGTCTTTGATAGCCCTAACAGGTGAGCGAGGTATCTATCATTATCTTTTAGTGTTTAACTACCCATCCCCTAATTATTTAGTTAGGTTTTCACTTTTTACACTAACTCTACTGTGGGTTATCCCGACAGCCCCTTTGTGTGCCGGCGCCCACATAGAGCCACTCTCCCTAGAATTCCCAACTCACATCAAAATTAAAGGGATCATACCCTCAAATACATGGGGACATAGACTAGAAAAAATCGCGAGGCAAATCCATCCCGCTATAGACATGTGACCCAAGTAATAGAACAAATAGATACAACTTAAGATATACACAAGATCACGATCAATAACCAAATAAAATCAAAACTCCATTATAAAAGCCTCCTAATATTATGAAACAAATTCCCAAACCTCTGGAAGTTGTAACGACTCTTTCCCCTAAACAAAATTGAATAAATTATAGAACTCACGTGTTGATAATCCAAACTAAGGGACCCAATGAAGAATTCAATAAAGTTAAACAACCATAAGTCTAATAAGGAGAAATTGAAACACCATCTCAAAAGACAACTTACTAATTCTCCCAATTAATTACACCAACGAAAACATTTAAATAAATTTAAACTAAAAATTCTCAAATATATATTTGATAAATTTTTCCATTTCAAACTAATCCTAATAACCATAACTTTGTTGCAAATAACTTACTTACATACCCATATATATATATAAATAAAATATATATATATATATATATATATATATATATTTATATGTATTTGTATATATACATACCATTTTATAAATATATACATATACATATTCATATATATATTAATTAACATAAATTAATTTTAAATAACTCTAAGTTTTCAAATTTATAAATTAAAATAAACTGTACAATGAAAATTCATAATTTTTATTTTTTATTAAACAAAAAGATTTAATAACAAAGCAAATGATAAAGGCAAGCCCACTTGGGAGCTGCGTGCCTCCCCATAGGGGAGGACGCAGCCCCCAAAGGGCTGCGTACAACAGTCTAAGGACTGCTGTGCGTGGCCCTTTATGGGCTGCGCAGGGGTGGGGTACGGGGTACCGTCCCCTCCCACTCCAAACAAATATATATATTTTTTAAAATTTTAATTTTTTATTTTTTATTTTTAAAATAAAACTTCAAATATATATAATTTATATAAATTCTGACGAATTTCGAAGTACGAAATTTCGTCAGATTTTATATATGCATTTTTTTAAATTTTCAGACAGGGAACTAGCATAGAAAAATAATTGTTTCAGAATAGCATATCATGTTTACAAAGAATTTCACCAGCAAATCAAAAGCTATATGATAATTATATTTTTTTTTAAAAATTTAAATGAATTTGTTCACAATTTTCTTTGCACAAAATTTTCTAAATCTCTCCTGTTTAACAATGGGGTTTTGAGTTTAAAATCAACAGAGGTTCTTTGTTTTCTATTGTTTTCTCAGAGTTTCTAACACATATATTCTATTTAACTAGTTCACTAAATTTTGCTGTGAAATTTTTCTACAGGAAAATATTCTACAGAAGTAACAGTCGGGAATAGTTTTCTACAAAAAATAAACTCCTCCAGAAAAGAAACTTATATTACCTACAGACAATCTTTCATGAAAGGAAGGAATTTAAAAGAAAATAAAAACAAAAGGAAGGAACTTATTTCTTGTAGGCTGTAGAAGTAAGAGTTGCACCAAATTTGCTATAGAACCCTCCAGCTATAAAGCTCTTCCAAAATTCCAAAGGAAATCCCTGTAGCCTTTTTCCAAATTTCCCCACAAGTATTCAACAGAAAACTTCCAAATTCATTCACACAGCCAAAAAAATTTCCCGTGAAGAGCTTCTGTTCCCCATGCCTCTTTTTCTTCTGGGAATAATTTCCTTAACTGAAATTCATTAATTCCCACTACTTCCCGTAAAACTCCAATGCAAGAAATTTAATAATTTAAAAATAATTATTTATTTATATTTTATTTTATTTAACTTTCAAATAATAATAATATAGTCTTTAAAAACAATTTAATTAACTCTAAATTAAAATAGCAATTCTCATATTCTAAATAATAACAGAGCAATCTATATTTTATTTAAATTATTCTTTTAAACCATAATATTACTTAATCCATTTAAATATAGTTAACTTTAACAACTCTTAACAAAATTAATTAAGTCACACTTAACAAAATTTAATTAAATTACAACAAAATATAAATCAACATTAATACATTCCCATTCAAAGACAAATAAAACAAAGACAACCAAAGACTCACAGTAGACGGACTTGGGATGGGAATTCTTTCCTAACCACTCCTTTTTTAAACATCAATCCCATTGAGTTTATTTTGATGCTCGCCCTATCCTGCCAAAGAAGGTGGAATCGAGACTTAGTACCTGCATCCCTGCAAACAACAAGGTCGTGTACATGTCCATATATATATAAATAATTAAAACATTACATTGTGAGAAGAATTTGCAGAGTAGCAGGGCACTCGCAAACGAGTGGTGCTACACTATTTTCTCACCAAAACTATACTAGTAATTATGACATCAATAATGAAATAACATTTCTAACTAATTAATCACATTGTAAAATAAATTACAAAATCACTACATCAAACTATATTACCAAATCAAATTAAACATCACAATCCAATGTAAACTTAATGTCATAAATTGAAATAACATAATCCTCAATCAATCTAACTATGCATCCACACACCACATAAGAGTAACAATAGTAGTAAAAGTATCAGCCACATGGGGGTATTACATCCTCCCCACTAGAACATGGCTTACTCCAGGAAGCTAGTAAACAAAGAAAACACACAATGAATTACTAGATGGTTTCCTAGTTAGCTAGGCATGTAGCCTTAATGGCCTCCCTACTAGAAGGTGTCCATTCCTTCCTTTCACGACGAAGCCTCCTCAAAGCTTCCGCAAAAGTCTCAAAATCAGAGAGTACGAAGCATTTGGAATAATCATATTTAAGTCTGAGCTTCCATAGCCGTTTGACTATTGGATCCTGAACCTTCTTCTGAGGTGTTTTCCTTATCTTCATCCTAGAAAACACCACGGAATAGGTTTTAGTTTAAAATCCAACACACATGTAATCATAAAACTCATAACATCACCACATATACAATATTATTAAAGAACACAACAAAATAGCCATATAACATAATCATCATAAAATATATCATCTAACAACATATGCAATATCTAGTACAACAAATCAACCAATCAATAAATCCACCATCGCTCTACAGTCAGCGATCAAATACATCAAAATAAAGTATTGGGTCAAACAAAGGGTAACACACTATTAGAAATCATAAACAAAATGGATGGGTACAACATCCTTCCCCTCTAGGATCAGACTTACTCTAAGAAGCCTGCACACAGAAAATAGATAACACACACATCTAAAATACGTCCTATTAAGAAATAGAAGACCTGCTACTAGGATCCTACTAGATTCATACCCGGTCAACGTCTCGACCTCTGAGGATCATCTCCTGACGTAGAAGGACCGCCTTGGAGCATGACCTGGTGGTTATCCACTGCGGTAAACACCCTATGCGACTTGCCTACATCTCCTACTATTGGCTCAGAAGCAGCTGGTCTCTAACTAAATCCTGTAGTACTCCTCTGTGGGCAGTGTCTCGCTATATGCCCCTGTTGCCCACAGGAGAAGCAACCTGTACCACGTCCATACCCTCTAACACCTGATGGTGCACTCGACTGCTGTGTCTGGGGTTTGAACTGTCTAGATTGTGACTATTGTTGCTGCTGCAGACCACCCTTAGAAGGTGCCTAAAAATTTCTAGAAGTACCTACTGCTTGAGGTTGTCCACCTCGAGAACCAACACCAGTAACTGGAGCACTACCATTCTGTACTCCCGTGTGCCCTCCTAAAGCCATAGCTAGATTTTCTTCCACAAGGCAGGCTTTCTCAACTGCCACCTCCATCGTCTTCTTCTCGAAGACTCTAACACCACCGCTGATACGGGAATTTAAGCCCCTGACAAAATGTTGCACTAGCATGGCCTCATCATTTCTGATACCCGCATACTACTTGAGCTTGTAAAAATGACGCTCATATTGTTCCACGGTCATAGTCATCTGTATTAAATCATGGAACTCGTCAGCTCTACGCTGCCTCCAGTGATCAGAAAGAAATCGAGCCTTGAACCTCTCCAAAAATAACTCCCAAGTAACCATACTGATGTCAATGTGCAATTTCTGCTCCTCTAGCCTCCACCAAGTGGAAGCAAAACCTCTGAGGTGCATGATAGCGCACCTAGCCCTAGTGTTATTGGCGTAGGGATGCATTGCAAAACATCTATCCAAATTGATCAACCAAGTCTCTGCCTCTAGACCCCCACTAGATCCATCAAAAGTAGGGGGTCATGCTCTTAATAGGTCCCTCATATGACCTCCCACTACTACCTCCTGCTCAGCTGTGTTTTCCCCACGTCTAGGGGATCTCTCCCTTTCTCTATCCACTCTCTGTTCCTCATCCTGCCTAGGGCCAAGACGACCCAATAACTCCTATAACAAATGCTGCAACTGACCACTTATACCAAGTTGCTCTAGATTCTGACCACCACCTCCTATCAGAATGCTTTGGGAACTCTGAAGTTCCTCACGCTCTGACCCATGTGAGCTCAGAAGTGATGGACTCTAGTGGTTGGCCCCATGGCCACCACCTCGGCCTCTTCTTCGGCCATGACCCCTACCCCTAGGCATGATCCTGCATAACAATTAAGTTATGTGAGATCAAGAGTTATGCAAGGTTGCCTAATGGACTCACTACCCAGAGAACCCAGTGTTTGCAAACCTGGCTCTGATACCAAGTTGTAACACCCCGTCGCGCAAACCCCAAAGGACAACTAACTACGCAACAATTTTTTTTAAACATAAAGTAGAAGTACTATGTTATCAATTACAACTAGCATAATTACAAATACATACTAATCTCCTAAGTCCCTTAGGGTACACGAAGAGACATTACATTAACTACCCAATAACAAACTTAACTAATCCAACATTCATTCCACGGATATGAGCTCTCATATAAAAGTGATAAACGCTAAGCATAACAATAAAGATGTACCACATATGCTAAACAAGATTACATAACCAATAAAACTTGGAAATAATGAGAACTAATTTACTCAACATATCAACATCAAATATATATATAATTACATACGAGAATAATGTTTTGAATTACAAAGTGAGTTATAACAATACATCATGATACAAGCTAAATACCAATAACCAATTATACAAGTTACAAGATACATTATCCCAACACATGGGTGAGTTACAATACAATTTACATGATATGAATAAAGTATAAATGTATACATCTGAAAGTACATAAATCTGGTACAAATTGTCACCACAATCTCTGCATTGAAGATATGACTGCAGAATGGGAAACCCAACGGGGTGTGAAGCACATTCCACCCAACCACCCCCATGCTAGGAGTAGTTAAGAAAGGATTCCTGACCAAGACGTCAAAAGTAACACATATGACTCAACACCAATCATGGAAAAGAATTCATACACAAAGGAAATGTGACAAAATAAGTCTACTAACATAACATGATGACAAAAGAGTCCAAGTCAAAACAATAAATTACTTCCAGAGGATTTCAATTAAAACAACTATGGGGAAAGCTAGAGGAGAGTGTCATCGCATGGCCTTCATGGATTATCCTGACATCCTATCACAAGGTGCCTCCTCCATCTATGGTTATCCTGACTACCTATTTCAAGGCGCCGTCCCATAGGGTGACTCATGCAGAATCATGCATTACTCATGGAAACGAGATCATGATTTTTCCAACCACGGCCTTCTCGAACACCTTTAGTCTTTGATAGCCCTAATAGGTGAGTGAGATATCTATCATTATCTTTTAGTGTTTAACTACCCATCCCCTAATTATTTAGTTAGGTTTTCACTTTTTACACTAACTCTACTGTGGGTTATCCCGACATCCCCTTTGTGCACCGACGCCCACATAGAGCCACTCCCTAGAATTCCCAACTCACATCAAAATCAAAGGGACATACCCTCAAATACATGGGGACATAGACTAGAAACAATCACGAGGCAAATCCATCCCGCTATAGACATGTGACCCAAGTAACATAACAAAAAGATACAACTTAAGATATACACAAGATCACAACCAATAACCAAATGAAATCAAAACTCCATTATAAAAGCCTCCTAATATTATGAAACAAATTCCCAAACCTCTGAAAGTTGTAACGACTCTTTCCTCTATACAAAATTGAATAAATTATAGAACTCACATGTTGATAATCCAAACTAAGGGACCCAATGAAGAATTCAATAAAGTTAAACAACCATAAGTCTAATAAGGAGAAATTGAAACACCATCTCAAAAGACAACTTACTAATTCTCCCAATTAATTACACCAATGAAAACATTTAAATAAATTTAAACTAAAAATTCTCAAATATATATTTGATAAATTTTTCCATTTCAAACTAATCCTAATAACCATAACTTTGTTGCAAATAACTTACATACCCATATATATATAAAAATGAAATTAAATATATATATATATTTATATGTATTTGTATATATACATACCATTTTATAAATATATACATATACATATTCATATATATATTAATTAACATAAATTAATTTTAAATAACTGTAAGTTTTCAAATTTATAAATTAATTTTAAATAACTCTAAGTTTTCGATTTTTTATTTTTTATTAAACAAAAAGATTTAATAACAAAGCAAATGATAAAGGCGGGCCCACTTGGGAGCTACGTGCCTCCCCATAGGGGAGGACACAGCCCCCAAAGGGCTGCGTACAACAGTCTAAGGACTGCTGTGCGCGGCCCTTTATGGGCTGCACAGGGGTGGGGTACGGGGTACCGTCCCCTCCCACTCCAAACAAATATATATATTTTTTAAAAATTTTAATTTATTTATTTATTTATTTTTAAATAAAACTTCAAATATATATAATTTATATAAATTCTGACGAATTCCGAAGTACGAAATTTCGTCAGATTTTATATATGCATTTTTTTTAATTTTCAGACAGGGAACTAGCATAGAAAAATAATTGCTTCAGAATAGCATATCATGTTTACAAAGAATTTCACCAGCAAATCAAAAGCTATATGATAATTATATATATATTTTTAAATTTAAATGAATTTGTTCACAATTTTCTTTGCACAATTTTTTCTAAATCTCTCCTGTTTAACAATGGGGTTTTGAATTTAAAATAAACAGAGGTTCTTTGTTTTCTATTGTTTTCTCAGAGTTTCTAACACAAATATTCTATTTAACTGGTTCACTAAATTTTGCCGTGAAATTTTTCTATAGGAAAATATTCTACAGAAGTAACAGTCGGGAATAGTTTTCTACAGAAAAGAAACTCCTACATAAAAGAAACTTATATTACCTACATACAATCTTTCATGAAAGGAAGGAATTTAAAAGAAAATAAAAACAAAAGGAAGGAACCTATTTCCTGTAGGCTGTAGAAGTAAGAGTTGCACCAAACTTGCTACAGAACCCTCCAGCCGTAAAGCTCTTCCAAAATTCCAAAGGAAATCCCTGTAGCCTTTTTCCAAATTTCCCCACAAGTATTCAACAGAAAACCTCCAAATTCATTCACACAACCAAATTTTTTTCCCGTGAAGAGCTTCTGTTCCCCATGTCTCTTTTTCTTCCAGGAATAATTTCCTTAACCGAAATTCATTAATTCCCACTACTTCCCGTAAAACTCCAATGCAAGAAATTTAATAATTTAAAAATCAATTTTTATTTATTTATTTATATTTTATTTTATTTAACTTTCAAATAATAATAATATAGTCTTTAAAAACAATTTAATTAACTCTGAATTAAAATAGCAATTCTCACATTCTAAATAATAACAAAGCAATCTATATTTTATTTAAATTATTCTTTTAAACCATAATATTACTTAATCCATTTAAATATAGTTAACTTTAACAACTCTTAACAAAATTAATTAAGTCACACTTAACAAAATTTAATTAAATTACAACAAAATATAAATCAACATTAATACATTCCCATTCAAAGACAAATAAAACAAAGACAACCAAAGACTCACAATAGACGGACTTGGGACATGAATTCTTTCCTAACCACTCCTTTTTTAAACATCAATCCCATTGAGTTTATTTTGATGCTCGCCCTGTCCTGCCGAAGCAGGTGGAATCGAGACTTAGTACCTGCATCCCTGCAAACAACAAGGTCGTGTACATGTCCATATATATATATAAATAATTAAAACATTACATTGTGAGAAGAATTTGCAGCGTAGCAGGGAACTCGTAAACGAGTGGTGCTACACTGTTTTCTCACCAAAACTATACTAGTAATTATGACATCAATAATGAAATAACATTTCTAACTAATTAATCACATTGTAAAATAAATTACAAAATCACTGCATCAAACTATATTACCAAATCAAATTAAACATCACAATCCAATGTAAACTTAATGTCATAAATTGAAATAACATAATCCTCAATCAATCTAACTATGCATCCACACACCACATAAGAGTAACAATAGTAGTAAAAGTATCAGCCACATGGGGGTATTACAATTTACATATTTCATTAAATTATTTAAATACATAAATCCATTTAATCATCCATTAATTCATGAATCCACTTTATTGTAAACTCCTAAACCTTCATTATATCATAAAGTCACTCATTTATCTCTCTCATTCCCATCAATTGCACTTGATTAAAGAATATGGGATAATTATCATTTCTCCATTTCACTCTTTAATCTCACATCTCTCCCATAGCTTGAATCTACCTCGTGAGGACATCTATATAAACCCTCTCTTCTCACCAAAAGGATTTGATATTCGATTTCCAATAGAATATTCGATCTTTACACATTATGTTCATCATAAGCTTCTTGTTGCATTTATGCTTGTAAAAATATGAGCACTAAATGCATAAATCAAGATCTTGATGATAGGAGAACAATGGAGTTAGTTTTCTTTTGAATTCATGTGTTTTGGGTTTTGTATAGTTTACGTTTTTCGTTTGTGTTCATTTAGAAAAAGCTTTATTGATGTAATGTTGAAAATGTTTTGAATTTGGTTATAAATTTTAAATTAGTTTTTTCAGTTTTTAGCATAAACAATGAGCAATGTGATCGGATGAAAATCAATATCAATTAGAGGAAATAGGTGCATCAACACAAGGAAGAGCACCAAAATCCTTAAGATGTTTAATTTTATCACTCAAATCCTTACATTCATTAGTAGAATGACCATGAACTCTATGATATGCACAAAATTAACTCTTATTGTAAATTTTATTTTGTGTTCTTGGAGGGAGAGATATGAAACGATCTTGGAGAAGTATTGACAAGATACTCTCTTGATTAATAGAAGAATATTTTCCTTTATTTTTCTTCAAGGATATCTCTTGCTTAGTACAAGGTGTCATACATATACATGACTCAGATTTAGATTGTGAGATTTTGTATTCTCCCTTAAAGGAGGGTGCAAAATCTAGTGAAACCCAATCACTACTAAGACATGTGTTTGAAGATTTTTGTGTGATGACATTTATATTAAGTAAAAATTTATTTGATTCTTTCATTTCTTTCAAGGGACAATAACCAAGACCACTAGTCATTTCTATCGGTTTAGGATGCACCAAGGTTAAAGTTGGCTTAGAAGAATATTTTGTAATAGTGTTGGTAATGAGTGAAGGCTTTTTTGATGCTTTTGTTTCTTTCAAAGGACAATAGCCAAGACCACTAGTGGTTTCTTGTGTGTTAGGCTCTATAGGGACACAAATACCTTGTTCTCTATCACCACATCCTTTTCCACTATAACCAAGTTGTTTCAAAATTTCGTAACCTCTTCCATAAAGCTTTTCCATTTCTTTTGGACTTGGTGGTTATTCATAATCAACTTCGTCAAATTTTGTTGTGTAATTTTCTTCTTCTTCTAAAGTGGTTGAAGTGGATGCCTTTTAAGGTTCTTTTGAATTTTGTGTTGATATTACCATTGGTTCTTTTCTCTTTTCAAAATCTTTTGTTATGATCCTGTATTCTCCCATGAATGTAGGTGTGAAATCTAAGCAACCCCAATCATCCTCCAATAACTTTTTGAATTTTTTAATATTGTTGTCTTTTTTTTCCTCTTGCATGGGTTCCACTTGTGTAGTTGTTGTCAATATTTTCAAAGAACTTTCCTTTTCTTTCTCAATGAGCAAACTATCCAGTTCAGGATCGACCTTGATTGTTTAAACCTTGTTGTTATAGACATATTTCATTATACGATAATGATTAGAAGGCACTGCATGCATTTCATGAATCCATGGTCTACCCAAGAGAAGATTATATGAAATATTATGAGGCATAACATGGACATGAGTTTGCAATTTGTCCTTTCCAACTCTAATAGGCAATGTGATCACACCTAGTGGTTGTTTTCCTACATTATCAAATCCACAGATTGATAAAGAGTTTGGTTGTATTTAGATTTTGTCTACTCCAATCTTATCCAAAAGGTTTATGCTACACATGTTAAGGGTTGAGCCATTGTCAACAAGGGTTATCTTTATCCCAATCCTATTAATATTAGCTATTATCATGAAAGCTTCATTTTGTTTTTATACTTCCAAAGGAGGTAGCTCACTTTGGTGGAAAACAATGTCTGAATTCATTCCTTAAATTAGGGATGCTATGATATTTGGTTGCACATTAGGAGGGATAGGAACTTTTTGTAAGGAAATTTGAAGCATGTTATGATAATTAGGGGAGGCTTGAATAAGACCCCATAAGGATATCTTAGTGAGAATATTTTTAAGTTGTTCAACAAGATCATACTCATTTCCATTACATGTAAAGGTAAACAAGGAGCACTAGACAAGATAGATTGAGGAAATGGTAATGAAATAGGACTGGTTTGGTTTCCTATTGTTTCTTGTATTATATGTGTGAGCAATGGTATTGTAATTCGGTTGTTGTGGAGCATTGTTACTAGAAAATTTCCTTGTAAAATTTAAGATAGCTCATAGAGGTAATGGTTGCTTTTTAGGTGTTTCTAAGATAAGCACAAGTTTATTTTGAACTTTAGGTTTATGTGAGGGTGGATAAAGGATAAGTAATGTCTTAGGAGATGGCTTGGGAGGTCTAAGAATCAAAGGAATTGTAGGAGGACTCAAGGGATATATAATGTTCATAACCTCAAAAGACTTATCCTCATTGTGATGATCCCTTAGAAAATGGGAGTCTAATGTTACCTCATAATATTCATCTAATGAAGAAAAATTACTATTGTTTGAAATACATGCATCAATTGTATCATTTTCTTGCACCATGATATCTTCCCTAGTAGGATATCTTTTAGGAGAGGAGCAAAGAAGATGTTGATCACATTCCATGGTGAGATCTTGTAAGATAACTTCATCATAAGTAGGGGAGGCATTAAGAGAAGAATAAATATGATTTTCTTGCTTACTAGTTATTGGATCCTTTTGTTCACTTATATAGATTCCCAAGTGAGAGAAGCATTAGGAGATGGAGAAAAAATATTCTCATGACTCTTATGAGTATATCTTCTAACACCAAACTATCTTCTTCATAAATAGGAGAGATATTAGGAGAATTTATTTTTTATTTCCATGGTTATCTATGATTACATTCCCTTGTCCTATAATTCCTTCCCAAGTAGGAGAGGTAGGGGAAGGGAAACAAATAGGGTTGTCATGGATTTCAATGATTGGATCTTTTAACACCAAAATATCCTCTTCACAAATAAGAGATATTTTGGTAGAAGAACAAATGTGATTTTCATGATTTTCCATGATTGTATCTACTTTCATTAAATCATTCTCACAAGTAGGAGAGGTTGAATGGAGACTACGTAAAGTGATGTTAAGAAATGTGTCAATGATCTCATCTTCTTGTTTCATAATATCTTCCCAAGTGGGGGAAGTAGATGGAGAGGGACAAACAAGACTTTCATGATTCTCAATGATTGTATCTTCTTTCACCAAGATACCTTTGGCACTAGTAGGAGAGGTATCGGGAGAAGAAAAATTATGGTTTTCATGATTATCCATGCTTGTATCCTCTTGTATCATATCACCCTCACAAATGGGAGAGAGAGTAGGTTTGAGTGAGGGATATGCAAGGTGATATTAAGAGATGTGTCAATGGTTTGATTCTCTTTCTCTAAGATGTTCTCATAACTAGGAAACATAGTGGGAGGATGGATAACATGTTTCTTAATGACCTCATTTATTTGATCTAAGTTATACTCATAAGAGGGGATGTTGTGCTTATACAATCCATTCTTAACCATGTCAAAACCACATCTTTTAAAAGGAAACATGCTAACATGAAAAGTAATCTATTCAACTTATGTAATGCTTCAGAAATGTAAACAATTTTCCTACAAATTTTATGATTTTTAATACTAAAATAATTTTGAAATGATTTGAAAATAGCCACAATAAATGTATGATTAGACCTAGATGTAGAAAACAAAAATTCCTAAAAAAATTCCAAACTAAAACAATGGGTTACCAATAGATATGGGAAGTGTAGAAAACCATAAAAAAAACTCAGAAAAGATGGTTTTGAGAGGCCCTGAAGGACTCATTCACCCATGGGTGAATGGGTTTCATTTTTAAAAATGAAAAAAATAATTTTTGAGTTCTTTTTTGTGTTCTCTGTTCTAGGTTGCAAAGTACTGATAGTTTCAGAAATTTGGAAAATCAGAGTTGAATGCAAGTATAAATAAATGCTAAATGACAACCAAAATTACCTATTTTTAAATGCAATTTTGATCCAATTTTCTAATTTAAGTGACTGAAAGTATGATATTATGTAAGTACTATGCAAAATCAATCTAACATTATCCAATTTTTGTTGAATTTTCAGATTTAAAATGAATGCAAAATGCAAGTTTACACCTAAGATGCAAGGAAAATTTAAGCCAAATTTAGAAACCCTAAATGCAATGAATTAATTCAAATCCTAAATGTAGGGTTTGAATGCACTCCAAATCAGAAATTAGAATGTTCAAATACATCAGGTTCACCATAATGAAGCATAGAAAAATAGGGTAGGGTTCAAAACATATGGATTTATACTAAATTTGGAATGTTTTACCAAACTTACTTTAAATAGAAAGGGAAAAATAGGGTATAATGAACCTACCTATTTTCTATTTCATTCAGGAAATGAGATCCTCCAAGATAGAATTAACTTTTAGCCCTTAGGTGAGTTAATTCTATGGAAGATCTAGCAATTTACTTTGTGTGTGGATGGGGTAAATATGACTAAAATGCAATCTTGGGAGATGAATGAAAAATACCTAATGATCCCAATTATTCAATGTAACACTTAGTTCATAGAAATCAAGGTCCCTCTCAGTTTGGTTCGAACGGGAGCCGTTGTTTTCCATTCGTTCCTCTCTCCTCCGATGGTTGGAAGATCTAGCCGAATAATGTGGATTGGTTTCTCCCATGCGTGATTCGATCTGTGGGTGATAGCCCCGTCCCTTGAATATTCAATTTAAAACATAACACTAAAAGAATCCACAATTTCCCTTCAGATTTGTGAAGTCTAAATTATTATAAACATGTCATAAAAAATGCTACAAAGTGTCCTTCTGATAGAAACAATGACAAAAATGACTGAATAGGGGTTTTGGGAGAAAGATTAAAATACCAAATGCACTCATTCATGACATGCAAAGGTTGAATCTGGTAGATGAAACATGTAGGACTATTAGAAATAGTAAACCTCTGGCAAATCTGAAAAGGGAAAAATATTGTGCACCTATTACAAAATATTGTTTTTGGAAGTTGTCTTAGGACTCATTTTCCTATAGGCTAATGAGTCCTTTTTATAGGAATTAAAATATTATTTCATGATGCTCAAGCCTTAGGCCTACACTTCTGACTCCCCTAGGTCCCACTTTTAGAAAGCCATAAATGAATTCAAGATCTGAGTTTCCGCGAGATGACAACAAATGCAATTTCTGCAAATTTGTACTTTAGAGATCTCCAATCTTCAATTTTCCTTCAACCTAGGATCTACAACATAAACATACAAGAGGGGATTTTTCTTCTTCTAGTGGATGGGGATTTTCCTTGGTCAAACCCCATTTTGGTAATTAAACCTTGAAATGGAATATGAAATTATGAAAGGAATGATTAATGAACAGTACAATGTTGCAATTCAACAAACCCTTGGATAAACCTTGGAAAGACTGAGATCTTGCATGATATGGATTCAATGGATGTGTATCTTGATGCTTGAATCTTTGACTTGAATTTTTGGATTAGATCTTGAAACCTATATCACAATGTTAGCTCCAAAAACATGCATGAATGTAAAATACTTTGACATGATACTTGAGATCTTGAATGCTATAATAAATCCTTGATAATTTTTCTCTTGAATGCTCTTGACAATAATATTTTCTCTTGTGAAAATTCTCTCAATTGTGCTCTTGAAATATAATGTTAATTTGATAAAATAACCTTGTATTTATAGACATTTATCCTTAATTTCCTAAAAATTAAACATTACAAGCCGACATTGAAATTTAAATTTAGGATCATAAAAATATCGCCAAAGCATGTTTTAAAAGTGACTTCAAACGCTTAGGGAGGACCCATTCGCCCATGGGCGAATGGGTCCCAGGTCCCTATTCATAGAACACACATTGCTCGAGGTGTTTAATTATGTGTTGGCATTAATTATTATTAGGTTTCCCCTTTCGGAAAATATAATTTTTTAGGCTTGTAGATTTAGAATAGGGATTATTTTAAAGCATAATTAAGTCCAATTTAATTAAGAGGGCCCATACAAAGTGTGAAAATGTAAAGGGATACATTTTTCAACACTACATTAAGGAATTATTAAGTCCATTTTAATTAAGAGGGCCCAACAAAGTGTGAAAATGTAAAAGGATGCATTTTTCTACACTACATGTATCATGTAAATTTGTTAAGTGTTATCAATTTCTACATGGTTATATAATATTTAATTATATTTTCCAACCATGACTACCCTATATGGTATTAAAACTTAGAACCGAATCTTGAAATGAATAAAGGAAAAATGAAAGTTTATCAAAGCCTAAAATTGTTTGTGTGAATAGGGATATTACCTAATTGGTTCACCTCCTAGGTCTTATTCACACTTGTTAGTTAAGTTCACTTGGGATCCTTATCTCTTTTTGTCTCATTTCATATGATTGCAACACATGCCATAATCCTAAGTTTACTTATCCTCTCAAATTGCCTATATAACTAAGGCCTCGTATGTATATTGTGTAGAATCATTGATCTATTTGATCATTATACCATTATTGCATCCATAATCGAGAAATATATTCTCTTGTAACTCTTTTATTGAAAGATATCTCTATTTTTGTGTGAGATCTTGGGAGCTTGAGTGCTTGTATAAATCTTAAATGGTATTAGAGCTTCAAATCTATAAACCCCTTCTTAGATTTGAGGGTGATTCAAGTAGGGAATTTTTTGGGTGTATTGATAGACAAAAAAAATCTCACCATTGAGTCTAGAAGGCTTAAAAACCTCAATTTTTTTATATATGACACTCTATATTGTGAATCCAAATTATTTTTTACATTTTTGGAGGTTTGAAGAAATTTGAAAAAAATAATATTCTATACAGTTGCACAAAATATTTGTATGAGCTATACCATACCATTCTATCACACTTGGAAAGTGTCAGCACTATATAATATTCTCTATGGATTCTTTATACCAATTTGCATCACCTTTGATCATATTTATAAAATTAGGTACAATTTTGTGTTAGCATTGCATTGAAAAGAGGTATACTTTTTTAAAAATATATATTTTATTTTTCTTTTGGTTTGGGTTGGTCATTGCTAACAATTCCCTCTTGCATGTGTTTTAACCCCAATGAATCATACAACTAAGGTCCTATGAGTGGTATGTGAGAGTTTCCATGGGCATTGAATTTCACTCTTTTAGCTCTTTCTACCAGACCATCATCATTTGAGGATCATTAAACCTCCTCTAGCCACTTGCCTAACCACAATGCCACTTGAGTTTACTACAAGGAAATAGCCACTACCACCACTTTTCCACCAAAATCTACTTTATTTCACATTTGGAAAAGTACCTTGACTCATATTGCATCCATATTAGATTTTTTTTGGGATCCATAAATTATTTTTAGAAGATTAGACTTTTCACTTCTTATATTCATTAGAAAGTCGGTTCTAAGTACTTAATACTTTTCTTTTGATGATGATGCAATTTATATTTGATTGGTATTCACACTAATGCATCTAGTGAAAATCATGTTTTTGAGGAGAAGTTTGGTCACTTGAAATTTGTGGTTCTTGGGACTTGTGCTAAGCTTCCATGTCTTCCACCACCAACTTATTTAAGTTCTAGTTTTTTCATGGATTCTAATACTTGAATTTAGTGGGACCATAATATTCTTTTAGATTCATATTTATGGAATGAGTACTTGATAGGTATTTAAGATTTTTTTCGCAATTCTCATATATTATAGATTTGGACCTGACACACTTGAGAATATCCACTTTATCTTTGATGAAACTCACAAAATAATTGATATCACATCATTATTTTCTTTGGATATTTTTGTTCATGAGTTTCCACATGGTTTTGATTCATCAAATTATTTGATTGGGGTAGAACTTGTAGCATAGAAAATTTTCACCATTAAAAATTTCACTATGTTTTGCTCCCCTCTAAATTATGGAGCCTAATTGAGCCTATAATGTCTTAAAAATATGCATCTTGGAACCCATTTGTATTGTTTTTAAATAAAATACAAACATTGAACAAATGCATCCAACTCATATGTTTCCCCAACATCCAATGCTCTGGAAATTAGGGCCACGACCCATACACCCTTGGGTGTATAGGTCCCCCTTCTTAGCCTGGACCTATTTGTGGACATGTTGGTAGTATTTTTTTAACATTCAAATTTCAAATTTCAAGTGTCGGCTTTCGAGATCTAATTATTCGGGAAATTGGATGAATACCTATAAATACCTAGTTATTGCATCATTTAAAAGAGAACACACTCTACCTAGAAAATACTATTGTCAAGAGCAAGTCAAGAGAAATAATTTTATAGTTCTATTACAATAATTCAAGATACGACATCATGTCAAAGCTTATGTGTGTTCATGTTGTCATTATTCCATTCAAAGGCTAACATATTTTTGTAGGTCTCCAAAAGCATTCAAGCATTCAAGAAAAGAAAGATCCAAATCGTTGAGGAGATGTGTTTGACTTTAGTCCTTCAAGAAAGCCATTGAAGGGTGGTAAGTTGCAGCACTTTGTGATTTCATCATTCCTTCCTTTCCATTATCATTTCTATCATTGGCATTTCCATTGTGGAAGTGGAAACACTTACTCAAGGTTTGACTAAGGCAAGCCTCTATATGGCACAACATTTTCCCTCTCTTTGAATGTGTAGATTATAGGTTTGAAAATGATTGAAGGGAGATTGAAGGAAAATTGTCCATTGTTCCATTCAAATCCCTAAAATTTATCAAGTCATAGAAACTCACATACAAAATTATTTGATAATATTTTGACAACTTTGCAAGAAAAAAGAGGAGTCTTAGATTTTCAACCAAAGGATCCCAAAAGCTGAGCAAGACCCCCTTACAAGGACTTAGATGCCCCTTAGTGACTATGTCCTTCTATAGTGGCTAAAAAATGCTTTTTTGGGTTGGTACATATCACTCTGCATTTCCCATATCCACTTGCAAACTATTGTTTCTATTTGTTAATTATTGAGATCTTACATTTTTAATAAATTAGGTCATATAGATTAATTAGGTTAAGCAATCAAATTCATTTCCAAACCATTCTTACCCTCAATTAGATGTAGATACAAGTTTGATTGGATCACCTTCATGCTTGAAAGTCAATCTATACAACTTGTTGATCTCCATCTCAATGAAACCCTAGGAAAAGTCCCTTACATCCTAGCTTCTTTGCACTTAGGACCTAGGATCACCCTTTTTCTATATGTTTCATTTTGGTGAACTCAACATGAACCAAACATGCAACCTTCTTGCCATTAATGGTGGTAATTGTGGTACAATCTTAAGTGCAACCATATTTTTCATGGCAACAACAAGATGGTCCTTGGTGTGTTTGTCCTTCTCTCTACTCTTGGGGGGAAAGGATAACTTGTTTTGGAGAGGTGCACATTATTTTCAAGGATCCCATATTCCTCTCTTTCTCCTTAAAATACCTACATAGCAAGTATGTTGACATTTTAAGGGGGGGCATATAGTCCCTTGCTCATTGTTTGCATTGGAAATGATCCCTTCTTAGTGATGATAGCATACATTTCCTAGGAATTGTGAACTTGTCAACCAAAGTGTGGCCTTCTTAATCCATGTGATGTGTCTCCTTTGTGGTGATATTAAGCTTGGTGTCCCATAAGAGTGTGACCTTTCTTGGCATATGACATTCTCCTTGGTGGTAATTTTATGGCTAGCATTCCCTAAGGTGTCATTTTATATTTCTCAACTAGTCCTCTCTTAGCGGTGATGTCATGTGTGATGTTCCCTAACTTGTGACCTTTCATGTATTGATAAAAGCCCCTTTGATTAATTTTAATTATCTACCTTTTGTGGTGGTGTTGTTGCAACATCCTTTGAGGTTTTAGCCTTGTCTTTGTTTATCCCTTGAGACATTAAACCTTGTCATATTCATCCCTTGAGATGTTAAACCTTGTCATGTTCATCCTCTGAGATGTTAAACCTTGTTGCATTCATCCCCCATGACATTTAACTTTGGCATTTTGGCTTCACTTTTTTCATGAGTGTTGAACCTAGTGTGGTTTTGGCATTGCATGGCACCTTATCAAGGTTATCAGGAAGTATAAATCTTGGTATGGTTGTTTATGGATACACATCTAATATACCTAGTGTGTTTCTCATCCTTGTCTTGAGGGCTCACCTAGTGAATAACATACTTCACTAGCCTGTGTGCCTTCCAGTTTATGATTCACCAAAAAATATTGGACTTTTCTATGGTGAGTCATGAACGCCTTTTAACATGGCCACTTAGCATAACACAACTTGCATACTAGTGGAGTCATATGTTTCATAATTAATTTTACATCATTGTGAGAGAATATTTTTATTTATATTGCACATTCAATGAATGGCATTCGGTATTTGACAATTTAAGACTAAGGTCTCTTTACCTTACCGACTTGAATCCCTTTAGTACTAAACCTTTGTTTTTTTGTGTTTTCATGTATCTTATTCGTGTTTACATCATGTTTGTGTTCATCTTATTATCATCTTTATTTTCCATCATACCGCATGTTTTCATCATGTTTGATTTGTGTTTCCCGACATGTATGTAAATGTGCATCTTATATTGTTGCATATCATACATGTGTGCATGTTACTTTGTGCTCATGTTTGTTTGCCATGGGATCTTGGATCTTTGGGGCTTGGGAGCTCAGGAGCTCTCCCCCTAGATCCTTTGTCATCATATCCCTTCAACATTTGGACAATTGGACCCCTCTTGACATATACTTTTCTACTTTAGTGTGAGTCTAAGCATAAGTTCACACTCTCACTAAAGTGGGGGCTAAATGTAGCGTAGAAAATTTTCACCCTTAACAATTTCACACCATATTTTTCTCCCCATATATTATTGAGCCTAATTGACACTATAATTTCCTAAAATTATACATTCTAGAGCCCATTTGCACCATTTTTCAATAAATTGCAAGCATTAAACAAATGCATCCAACTCATATGTTGCCCCCAACATCCAATGTCCTAGAAATTAGGGATAGGACCCATACACTCTTGGGAATATGGGTCCCCCTTCTTAGTTAAGACCCATTTTTGGACATGTTGTCAACATTTTAACATTCAAAATTCAAATTTCAAGTGTTGGCTTTTGAGATCTAATTTTTGAGAAATTGGATAAATGCCAATAAATAACTAGTTATTACATCATTTGAAAGAAAACACACTCTACCTAGAAAATACTATTGTCAAGAGAAAGTCAAGGGAAACATTTTCAAAGTTCTATTACAACAATTCAAGATCCAACATCATGTCAGAGCTTATGTGTGTTCACGTTGTCATTATTTTGTGAAGGCTAACATCTTTTTGTAGGTCTCCAAAAGCATTTAAGCAAAGCAAGATCCAAATCCTTGTAGAGATGTGTATGACTTTAGTCCTTCAAGGAATCCATTGAAGGGTGGTGAGTTGCAACACTTTGTGATTTCACCATTCCTTCATTTCCATTATCATTTATATCATTGACATTGCCATTATGGAAGTGGAAACACTCACTCAAGGTTTGACTAAGGCAAGCCCCTATATGGAACAACATTTTCACTCTCTTTGAATGTGCAAGTTACAGGTTTGAAGAGGATTGAAGGCATATTGAAGTAAAACTATCCATTGTTGCATTCAAAGCCCTAAAAGTTGTTAATCCACAAAAACTCACATACAAAATTATCTGATAGTGTTCCAACAACATTGCAAGTAGAAACAAGAGTCTCAGATCTGCCACTAGAGGATTCCAAAAATTTAGAATGACCCCCTTACAAGGACTTAGATGCCCCTTGGCAACTATGTCCTTCTACAGTGGTTGAAACAAGGTTTTCTAGGTTGGTACATATTACTCTACACTTCCCAAATCCACCTGCAAACTACTATTTCTATCTGTCAATTGTTAGGATCTTGCATTTTTAATAGTAGGGCATATCGATTAATTACGTTAATTACTCTAACTCATTTCCAATCCATTACTACCCTCAATTATATGTAGATTCAGGTTTGGTTGGCTCACCTTCATGCTTGAAAGTCAATATATACACCTAGTTGATCTCCATATCAATGAAATCCTAGGAAAAGGCCCTTGCATCCTAGGTTCTTTGCACTTAGGAACTAGGATCACCCTTTTTCTATGTTTCAAAACCTAATTTTTTTGTGGTATAATCTAGCATGAAGACAATTTAGTAATTTTCAAAGACACATATCATGAGACTTCTTATCTTATCTCTATTCTTGGAGTTTGATTATTTTTTACATACACCATTGGAATTTTTTCTTCCCAAGGGGAATAATTTTGTTTGCTTAATTTAAATGCTTTTTTTTACACCCCAATTGTGAAGCTACTATTTACTATTACTACATAGGGTAAATCTGAATGTAATGTGAATTCTAGAGATGAATAAAATATGTTTGTACCTTTTTTATCATTGTGATGTTATCTCATTTGATGGTTGTCTCATTTGATGTTATCTCAATTGATGTTATTCATGGTCAAATACTGCTTATATGTGAATGAAAGGTTATTGAATTATTATTATTTTGACTTTGGAAATGTTTATGTATACTCCATATGTCATAAACAATTGACTGTCATGTGCATGTGTTAGTGGATGTAGGTATGTGTTCCATTCCTCCAAGCAAAGGGGAAGTATCGCTAGGGAAAATATCTTGGTTGGGTAACTGGTAAAAGTAAACTATCTGAGCATACACACACCATAGTAGAATGATTGAGTTGAGTTAGTTTGTGGGTAGTAGGTAAATCATCCTTAGCTGATATGTTTGCATTTGAGAGTATTGTTTGCTACTGCATGTATTATTGGGTGATGTTTATCTAGTTGAGCTTTTGTGATCTTTCTTTTTCTATTACAATTATATTGACAAGTGAGACATATGTGGAAGTATGTGTATATATATATATGCACACACATGTCAATGGGATAAAATGACACGTATATGCATATGTATAGATGTACCACATGTAAGCACTTATCAATATGATAGAAATTGTGAATGGTTATATGTGAATCAGATGTGACACATATATATATGTATAGTATATACACATATCCATATGTAAATTATATATATCAATACATGCGTACATTGGCAAATGGACACGCTCATATGAATGCATCGATATAATATACCTACATATACATGCACATAGAGGCATATATATTTATATGTAAATATATATGCACACATTCAATATAATGTGTTTATTATATACAATATTTCCTATACTCATATATATACATATACCTATATATATATTTATACCTCCTATATATATATAGATTGAATGTATGCTTACACTATTAGCCTATGGTATATATATCGATATATATATATTACAAGTAGATATATAATAAACGAGTATATATATAAATACATTGAGGTATTTAAATATATATAATAATAATATATATTTATCATATTATATATGTCATTAGAATTTGACTATCTCTTATTCAATAGAAGTCAAATTATATAGGATATTTTTAGATGTTAGTAATCATGGAAATAAAGGTCGATAATAGTCATCAATGACTATTAGAACGGAATTTAATTTGGAAATACTTATTGTTGTTTAGTGAAACTGAATTCCACTCACCATGCCATGTATATGAAAACATATGAATGTGTTTTACCTACTAGCTTAGAATTGGTCGATGTAATGATGAAAAGCAACATTGACTTTGTCCAACGTCTTTAAATGATTAAATTGACTCATTCCATGAATATAGTTGATGAATGTTACGTGTTATAGATTTAATATTGACTGATTCTCTTCATAAGAAACCATGCCAACTTGATAAGAGGATTAGAGGCTTTGGTGCCACCTCTTGAAAATTTTTTCTGTAGATGTCTTTGCTGGAGTATAATCCGAATTCTCCATGTGCATTTTGAATTAGTCTTTGGATTGTTGGAAAATATGCAAGTTGATTTGTAGGAGGTTTTATTGAGTTTGAGCTTACTTGATCACCACCTTATTGCTGAGTTTCTTTATATGAAGTTTGTTGTCATTTTACATGCCTAAACTGTAGACCATGAGGTTGCTTGATTTCTCTATAAATAGCTGAGCCTTTTCATTTGTGAGGGATGGAATTCTTCAAGAGATTACACATCTTTTGTATTTCATAATTTTGTATTTTCCTAGCCATACTTTTCTTTGTATTGAGAGAGTGAAAGGAAGTAAGTTCATATAGTTGTGAGGAGTTTATATTTTGAGAGAAGTAAGCTATGAACAAGTGAGGTAGAGATATTGTGATATTATCGAGAAGCTTATTTTCAAACTATTTTTTGTTGGAGAGGGTTGCATTGCTATAAGCGATAACAAGCATGAGGATCTCTTCTTATTTTCTTTTTACTTAGAAATGTTATGTTTTCTATGATTGCTTGAAATGTCTTCTTTTGTATGTGCAATAGAAGTATTTGAGAGTGTCTTTGAAAAGGAAATTGAAGCTTTTATGCTATTTTTATGTTGTGCTTGTAAGTAATCTATAATAGGAGTTTGGTGTATATCATAGATATTATATACTAGGATTGATTGAATACAAGAGGCACTTGAGGTACACCCCTGGCTTAAGTTATTGATTTAACTAGGAAAGCTTGTGTTACTCCTAGGATAGTTATTCCAGTATGGGAAGCAGCTTGTGTACTTGTTTATTAGATTCATTCCAAGTAGATTAAAATGGTGGTTGGTTAATCTAGGGTGAAAAAATATCCATTGAAGGACAATACCTATGTGTAGTTTAAGATAGCCTTAATTCAAATCAGCCTTGAGTGGTGTATGTGATAAATGACTCTCAGTAGGAATACTGAATGTAACACTTTGGCCAAAGTAGTGTAATGTCTAAGACTCCACTATGGATTGTGTGACTACTGAGACTACATTGTTAGTTCACCGTAGTCCAGTATTACATGCTTGTTCAAGATTGTAGGATTACAAGTTCTAGTTATTTAGGAAAAAGCACTATGCTTTGTTGGTTGTCATTATCAGTTAGTCTACCGATCTCTTCACCAAAGGGAAGGGCCATCTATTGAATGATAAATGTGTGGGGGACCACATTAAGAGTCTGTGGTTAGAAGAAAAGTTCCTGAGTGATGCTTCTCCTCCACATCAGATGATAGAAGAACCAAGATTTGAAAGGAAAGATCTTGGACCATCTTATAACTATTCGTTCTAAAGCTCTTTGAGCTATGTATGTAAATGTATGAATTATTGTATTGATGTAACTTATGATTTATTATGATGAAAAGGAAATCCATGTTATATTATGTAATGCATCTTGTTCAATAAAGATTTTTTTTTTTTATTACAATGGAATGTCACTTGTTTATTTACTCATATAGTGAAATTAGAAATTTTTACTTCATTAAAGGGTTAGTACATTACATGTGGTATCAGAGCTACCGGGTTTAGTTTGGGAACCTATGAGCTCTTTATTCTTTATGTCAAATGTTATCTAATGTTGTGAATTCTTGTTGTAGGATGGTGCATCTGATATTAATAGCTTGAAAGAAAGTAATAAAAAACAAGCTCTATCTAAAGGCGAAGAAGGAAAAAGAAGTCATTGTTAGAACCATAGAGGGAAACAACTATGACAATGTCATCTAGTTGAGTGACACCGAAACCTTAGTCATGCACTTTCTCGGATCAGTGATGTGAAGAGGAAGATGAAGATGGAGGCTATGTATAATTACCTACCAACCATCCCACCAAAAAAGTCTTAGTCATTACCACTTTCCAGGGATATTCCTTCATAAGAAAGTGTTAGTTCGACATTCATCTTTAGGGATCCTATGGTTCTACCACTAGTGGAAGTAATAACAATTTCTTCAAGTAAAGTGTTTGAGGGATATGTACCAAGGACATTGCTAGATGAGACATGGTCTCATGAACAAATGTCTATGAAAAGTGTAGACTACATTATTGATGGACACCATATTGAAATTGCCTCTTGTAATTATGTATCAAAAGATAAATTTTAAGGTTATTATCCTTTTTGGGATAGGTATGAATAAATGAGAGATGAACAAGAAGATAGGGAAAAAAAATTGTCTCAGTCTGTAGGTTATACTCCTTTAAGTTATGTGTCTAAGAATGAATCTGAAGGATACTCTCCACTTGACCTTCTAAGTAGTCACTCCATGTAATCATAAAGATATTGAAATCCTCATGAAATGAATAAAATTATGTGTTATCAAAAGAAGTGTGTGCTTAATATTATATGGAATTATTGTGTGCATATGAATGTTTATTTTCATTTTCCCATAAGATAATTGATAACATAGTTTAGTCTAACATGGATAAACATTCAGTTAAAAACCAATCACATAAGCATGGTGAAGACATATGTGATGATATGAACTAATCCTAGTGGAAGTTAGGAGGTTGGAAAAGAAACCTTTAGAGTAGAGGCTAGGCTTGACCAAATCTTGGCAAGGTTGGCTAACCTTGAACAAGAAAGAGTTCAGGATAGGGTAGAAAAGGAAGTACTCATTAATGAGCATGAAGGGGAAAACTCTTCCCATAGGCATAGTGGAACCCATAATCATGAGAAAGAAAAATAACCCACACCATCTATTCAAAGGAATAAGAAGCTTGTGTCTTATGAACTTTCTAGGGACATGAAGAAGATAATTCCACCTAAGTTTGATGGTAGTGCTGGAGGTGATGAGGCTGAGGTGTGGCTTGTTCAAATGGAAAAGTATTTTGAAAAACGAAACTATGATGAGGTCACTAAAGCCGCATGGGGTGTGTATCAGTTAGTAGGGGAAGCCTCTAATTGGTGGATGAACAAGAAGTTAGAACTTTATATCAACTCATGGAAGTTGAAATGGTGGGAATTCATAGAGATTTTCTATAAGAGATGGTTGCCACAATTATATTATGATAAGAAGTTCTCTCAAATTTCTAGGGTTTGAAACAAGGTAACATGATGGTCAATGAATACTGGGAGAAGTTTACCCGACTTCTACGCTATGTTCCCATATATCATAAGGATGAGCACTTCCATATTAGAAAATTTATAATGGGACTCAATAGTTAGATTGGAGGGGAAGTGGATATGCATGGTCCAACAGTAATGGATCTTGTATATGAAAAAGAAATTGAGCAAGAAAAAAAGCTTAAAGCTAATTCCACTCGTTAAGAAAGAAAAGAGAAAAAGAAGGATGTGGAAGTTCCTAACAAGATAGTTCCAAAGAAATAGGAATCTGGGCAAAATGTTCCAAGGAAGACAGGGAAAATATTTTGTAATAATGGAAAAGAGATTAGGAGAGATAGGAAAAGGAATGATTCTAGCATGGGTAATACCAACAAGGCTAATGAAAATATCAACAAGTCTAGAGAAACCATAGGGAAAAGAGGACTGGATACATGATGTTTTGTATGCAGAGGGGATCACTATGCTAGTGAATGTCCCAATAAAAATTCTCAATCATGACCATATGGTAATCCATTACCCACCTAGTAGGCAATGTTTCAACAAAAGATACATGTGTTTGTGGACAATTGATAGGCAGAGTACCAAGGAACTCCAGTCGAAACACCATGTATTTTGTTTGGCTTACCTATTTCTATTCTTATTGATATTGGTGCAATTGAGAATTTCATTTCACCTGGAATAGCTAAACAATTATCTAGGAAGGTGGGACACATGGCAATGTCTTGGGATGTAGATTATGCAAACGAGACAAGAGTGAAGGTGGATCAATGTCTATTTGAACCTAGGATAGAATTACCTAGTTTTTCTACAAAAGTAAACCTTTATGTCACACCTCTAGTATCATATGATGTTATCCTAGGAATGAATTGGTTGTGAAAACATAGGGCTAAAGTAGATTTCATGCAAAGATTGTAGAATGCCTAGATGATTTTGGAAATCAACTTAAATTCCAAGGTATACCTATAGAGGTTAGGATTCAACAAGTTACGGCAATGAAACTTTTAAGAGCTAAGAAGAAAGGGTGTAAAATCTTTGTCATAAAGATTGAAGAACTTGGGAAGGAAGGTGTTGATTCTAAGTACTAGAGATTACAAGAACTAGAAGATGGTGAAATAGATGAAATTGGAAAATTAGATATGGAGAAGTATCTAATATTGAGGAATTTTTGGATGCGTTTCTTGATGAGTTACCAGGGTTTCCTCCAAAAAGAATTTTTTATTTCTCTATAGAAATTGAACTTTAAGATCAAAACCTATTTCTAAGGTACCCTATAGGATGACCATCACTGAACTTATGGAACTTACAACACAATTAGATGAATTGTTGTCGAAAGGACTGATAAGACCAAGTGTTTCAGCTTGGGGAGCACCAATCATCTTTGTTAAAAAGAAGGATGATGCCTTGTGTATGTGCATCAACTATTGTATACTTAACAAAGCTACAATTAAGAACAAGTATCCATTTCCATGCATTGATGACCTTTTTGATCAAATGAGGGGTGCCACCATATTCTCAAAAATAGATATGAGATCTGGATATCACCAATTGAGGGTTAAAGATGAAGATATTTTTAAAACTACATTCAAAATTAGATATGGTCACTATGAGCTTACTATTTTACCTTTCAGTTTAACAAATGCACCTGCAACATTCATGAACTTGATGAATAGTGTGTTTAGGGATTACCTCAAAAAATTTGTACTAGTTTTTCTAGATAATATCTTGATTTATTCTAGAAATGAAGAACATTGCAAGCACTTAGAAATGGTCCTACAATGTTTGAGAGAGCATAGGTTGTATGGTAAACTTTCCAAGTGTACATTCTTCCAAAAGAGGGCACATTATTTAGCTCATGTAATTTTGGCAGATGGAATTTCTATAGATCTAGCTAAGATCAAAGTATTAATTGAATGGCCTATACCCAAAAATGCGTCAGAAGTAAGAAGTTTCATGGGTTTGGCAGGATATTATAGGAAGATTTTTTGCAAAATTTTCTAAGATCGTTTTTCAAATTACTTCTTTACAAAAGAAAGGAAAGATATTTGAATGGACTGAGAAGTGTCAAGAAGCTTTTGACCTACTCAAAGAGAAATTAACCACTGCACCAATCTTAAAAGTACCATATCTTGAAGGTAGCTTTATGGTTATCATGGATGCATGCAGAGAAGGGTTAGAAGGTGTACTGATGCAAGATGGGAAAGTAATTAATTATGAATCTAGGAAGTTGAAACCTTATGAGATGAATTATGCATCACATGATTTAGAATTAGTAGCTGTGGTTCATGCATTACAAATGTGGAGGCACAATTTTCTAGGAAAACCTTTTGAGTTGAAAATTGACCATAATGGGTTAAAGTACGTTTTTACTCAACCTAATCTGAATGCAATACAAAGAAGATGGTTAGAGTTAATAGGTGACTATGATTTTAATATCAATTATATTAAGGGGAAAGAAAATCAGGTTGCTGACACATTAAGTCAAAGATGACACATTGCTTCCATAGTACAGCAATTCAAACTGATTACAAGGGGCAAGTACTCCAAAAGTGCAAAGAGAATGAGTATTACTTGCAAGTTAAGCAAGCACCAATAGATAATCCACAAGATTCTAGGTATGAAGGTTTTCAATTTGAACCTAATGGATTACTTAGATATAAGGGTAGAATGTATGTACTTGATGTAAAGGAATTGAGAAATCTAGTATGGAAGGAAATACATGAAGCACTATACTCTGTACATCTTGGAGTGACAAAAATTATGGTTGATGTAAATCCATTATACTTCTGGAAGGGAATGAAGGGAGATGTCGCTAGTTATGTGGCAAGGTGTCTTGAGTGTCAAAGGGTGAAAGGTGAGAATCATCATCTTACATGCTTGTTATACCCACACAATATACCAAAGAGGAAGTGGAAAGTCATAAGTATGGAATTTATGAAGGGATTGTCTATGTAAAGGAATAAGCATAATGCCATTCTGGAGGTAGTACATAAGCTTACAAAAGTAGCACATTTTATACCAGGGAACCTAACCGATGGAGCACCTGTCATAGCAAGAAATTTTGTGTAGGAAGTGTTTAGATTGCATGGGATTCCTGAAAAGATTATTTCAGATAGGGATGCATGAGTCACTTCTAGGTTTTGGAAAACCTTGTTTTTTGCACTAGGGACTCAGTTAAATACTAGCTCAACATGTATCATTTGGAAACAGATGGGAAAACTGAAAGGGTAAACCAAGTATTGGAAGACCTACTTAGGATGTATTGCATGAATTAACAATACAAGTGGGAGGATTACTTATCCTTAGTTGAATTTTCTTACAATTAATCTTATCATTCTGGAATTAAGATGGCTCCTTTCAAAGCTTTGTATGGCGAAAAGTGTCAAACTCCTATAAGTTGGGATAAACTTGAGGATCGAGTATGTCTTGGGCCAGAAATGTTGGCTGAAATGGATGAGAAAGTTAAGATTATTAAGCAAAGGTTAGTTTAAGCTAAGGGTCGACATAAAAGCTACGACGCTAAGAGAGTGCCTCATAATTTTTCCTTAGGTGGCAAAGTATTGTTAAGAGTGAAACCTCACAAGAGCTCCATTAAATTTGGAAAGTCTTCTAAGTTAGCCTTGTGTTTCATTGTACCTTTTAATATTCTAGAGGAAGTGAATCTAGTAGCCTATTGAATTGCTTTTCCACCAACCCTTTCCAAAATGCATCATTTCTTCCATGTGTCCTACCTTAAAAATTATATAATAGGGGATAATCATGTAATTGATTGGACTGCTTCATAGGTACGGGACCCCGAAGTAGTAACTCTTGAGCCCGTCAAGGTGCTACGAACACATAAGCTACACTTGAATAATAGAGAGGTCTTGTAATGGAAAGTCCATTGGGACTAGTACGCAGAAGACTCAGCTACTTGGGAGGACTATGTGAAAATTCAATAGAAACTTCCTCATATTCTTGATGCTTTTGAGAATGTTGAATAATTTGTTGTTAGTTTTTATGTTTTAATAATACCTTAGGTCATCGGGGACAATGATTCATAAGGGGGGAGTATGTTACACCCCAATTGTGAATCTACTATTTACTATTACTACATAGGGTAAATATAAATGTAATGTGAATTATGGAGATGAATAAAATATGTTTGTACCTTGTTATCAATATGATGTTATCTCAGTCGATGGTATTCATGGTGAAATATTGCTTCTATGTGAATGAAAGGTTATTGAATTATTATTATTCTAACTTTGGAAATGTTTATGTATACTGCATATGTTATGAACAATTGACTGTCGTGTGCATGTGTTAGTGGATGCAGGTATGTGTTCCATTCCTCCAAGTGGAGGGGAAGTATCACCCGGGAGAAGATCTTGGTCGGGTAACCAGTAAAATTAAACTATCTGAGCATACACACACCAAGTAGAATGATTGAGTTGAGTCAGTTTGTGGGTAGTAGGTAAGTCATCCTTAGCTAATATTTTTGCATTTGAGAGTATTTTTTGCTACTGCATGCATTATTGGGTGATGTTTATCTAGTTGAGATTTTGTGATCTTTCTTTTGCTATTACGATTATATTGACAAGTGAGACATACGTGGAAGTATGTGTATATATATGCACATGTGTGTCAATGGGATCAAACGACACACATATGCATATGTATAGATGTACCACATGTAAACACTTATCAATATGATGGTAATTGTGAATGGGTATATGTGAATCAGATGTGAACATATATATATATATACACGTATCCATATGTATATGTATATTGATACATGTGTACATTGGAAAATGGACACGCTCATACAGATGCATTGATATAATATACCTACATATACATGTACATAGAGGCATATATATATGCACAGATTCAATAATATATATATATATATGTATGTATATAATATATATTATATATATAATAATAATATTTTATCATTTTATATATGTCATTAGAATTTGACTATCTCTTATTCAATAGAAGTCGATTTATATAGGCTATTTTTAGACAATTGTAATCATGGTCCAATAAAGGTCGCTAATAGTCATAATGACTATTAGAATGGAAGTTGATTTGGAAATGCTTATGGCTATGTGGTGAAGCTAAATTCCACTCACCATGCCGCATATGTGAAAACATATGAATGTGTTTTAGCTATTGGCTTAGACTTGGTTGACGTAGTGATGAAAAGCAACACTGACTTTGTCCAACATCTTTAAATGATTAAATAGACTCATTCCTTGAATATAGTCGATGAGTGCTATGTGCTATATATTTAATATTGACTTATTCTCTTCATAAGAGACCATACCAACTTGATAAGAGGATTAGAGGATTTGGCGCCACCTCTTGAAACATTTTTCTGTAGATGTCTTTGTTGGAGTATAATTTGAATTCTCCACGTGCATTTTGAATTAGTCTTTGGATTGTTGGAAAATATGCAAGTGAATTTGTAGGAGGTTTTACTGAGCTTGAGCTTACTTGATCACCACCTTATTGCTGAATTGCTTTTCATGAAGTTTGTTGTCATTTTACATGCCTAAACTATAGGCCATGAGGTTGTTTGATTTCTCTATAAATAGCTGAGCCTTTTCATTTGTGAGGAATGCAATTCTTCAAGAGATTACACATCTTTTGCATTTCATAATTCTGTATTTTCCTAGCCATACTTTTCTTTGCATTGAGAGAGTGAAAGGAAGTAAGTTCATATAATTGTGAAGAGTTTATATTTTGAGATCTAAGTAAGCTATGAACAAGTGAGGTAGAGATATTGTGATATTCTTGAGAAGATGATTTTCAAACTATTTGTTGTGGGAGAGGGTTGCATTGCTGTCATTAATTTGGATAAGTGATAACAGGCATGAGGATCTCTTCTTATTTTCTTTTTACATAGAAATGTTATGTTTTCTATGATTTCTTGAAATGTCTTTTTCTGTATGTGCAATAGAAGTATTTGAGAGTGTCTTTGAATAGGAAATTGAAGCTTTAATGCTTATTTTATGTTGTGTTTGTAAGTACTCCATAATAGGAGTTTGGTGTATATAATAGATATTATATACTAGGTTTGATTGAATACAAGAGTCACTTGAGGTACACCCAGCTTAAGTTATTGATTTAACTAGGAAAGCTTGTGTTACTCTTAGGATAGTTAATCTAGTATGGGAGGAAGCTTGTGTATTTAGTTATTTAGTAGATTCATTCCAAGTAGATTACAATGGTGGTAGGTTAATTTGGGGTGACAAAATATCCATTGAAGGACAATACCTATGCATAGTTTAAGATAGCCTTAAGTCAAATCAGCCCTGAGTGGTGTATGTGATAGATGACTCTTAGTAGGAATACTAAATGTAACACTTTGGCCAAAGTAGTGTAATGTCTGAGACTCCACTATGGATTTTGTGACTACCAAGAATACACTATCATTTCATCGTAGTCTAGTATTACATGCTAGTTCAAGATTGTGGGATTACAAGTTCTAGTTATGTAGGACACAACACTATGCTCAGTTGGTTGTTGTTATCGATTACTCTACCAATATCTTCATCGGAGGGAAGGGCCATCTATCAAATGATAGATTTGCGAGGGATTGCATTAAGCATCTATGGTTGGAAAAAAAGTGCCTAAGTGATGCTTCTCCTCTAGAACAAGTGACAGAAGAACCAAGATTTGAAAGGAAGGATCCTAGACCATCTTACAACTATTTGTTCTAAAGATATTTGAGCTATGTCTGTAAATGTATGCACTCTTGTATTGATGTAACTTATGATTTATTATGATGAAAAGGAAATCCATGTTATATTACGTAATGCATCTTGTTTAATAAAGAAAATATTTTTTTTATTACAATGGCATGTTACTTGTTTATTTACTCGTATAGTGTAAAATTAGAAATTTTTAATTCGTTAAAGGGTTATTACGTTACACTTTTCAACTTTCATGTTTGTGCATTCACCATTAGCATAGGAACTACTACATTATGGAGGGGATATATAGTCTCACTCTTTCTCTCTTGAGGAGGGATATATATTATATATTTATGATGGATGTAGTTCTTTAGGGGTTATGTTGAGTACTCCTTCCATCACTTGTACTTGTTTTTTTCCTTACATTCTCTTGTTTGGAGAGGGGTTTTTCTCCTTTACTTTTTTTATAGTGAGAGATCTTTTGTACATAGATGCCTAACATGGCCTAGTAGTTAGGACCCATACTTGCATCATCTATGCATATTTTTGTTATTGTATTTTTTGTTTCTCCTCAGTCACTCTTAAGGGAGGGTGTCGATGTGAACAAATATGTTACCTAACTGGTTCACCTCCTAGGTCCTACTCTCAAATGTTAGTTAAGTTTACTTATGGTGGTTCACTTTAGATCCTTAATTTTTGTCTCAAGTCATATGATTATGATACATTTAATAATCCCATGTTTACTTATCCTTACACCTTGTATGCATAAAAAATGCTTCATATGTACATTATGTAGAATAATTGATCCTTTCGATCATTGTGCCATTATTGCATACATAATAAAATAATTTATACTATTGTCACTCTCTGGAAGACTATATCTAGTTTTTTAGGTGATCTTGGGAGCTTGAGTCCCTGTATGCCCTAAAAAATTTATCTTGAAGGGGGAAGATTGAAGAGAGATTTATAGAATTAATTTTTTGGTGGAATATTCCTTAGTGAGTTAACATTTGGTTGGAATAGATCACCAATTGTAAGCTACTTTGCATCAAATATATATAAATTATGTCTCCATAAAAATGGATAGAGGTTAATACACACTCTATGTGTTATGGAACAAATTGATGATATTCTTAATATGACAATGAGGAACATTAATATTTGATTATATGATTTTGAAGAAGATTGAAAAAGGGATTATAACCCTAGAGCCATTAAAATTGATGAATAAAATGAGTGTGATAATGAAAAGGTATCCAAAAAAGTTGTGATGAAATAATAAAATTGAGATAAAAATATCTTAAAAGGCTATTTCAATTGTGGTAATAAAACTATAATTGATAATCCAAATTATACTAGTACTTTGAACCTAGAAGAGTTGATTGATTAGTTATCTAATCTAGAAGAATATTTTGAGTATGAATAAATTTTAGATCATGAAAGAATGAATTTTATAAAATAAAAGACTAAAGGTTATGCTTCTATATGGTAGAATTAAATTTAGCTATAAAGGAAAAGAAAAGAAAATCAAAATATTGAAATGTGGGATGTGATGGTATAGAAGTTGAAGTATAAGTTCACCCATAGGGATTGTCAATTATAACTATTAAAGAAGTTATAAAATATAAAATAGAAAGATACATGAGTTTCAATGAATGTAATAAGAAATTCTATGTGTTAACAATAAAAGATAGTCATCTTTAATTAAGTAAAGATTAAGTAGAAAACTATATAAATGGTTTAAGGAGATATTTAATTAAGAAGAACTAAATATTATATTAATATATAATTTGTTGATGAAAATATCAAATTGAACTAAAATCTAAAGACAATTTGAATAATATATTTAAGGGAATAAGAATAAATGATCAAGACCTGTGGCAAAGGAATTCATAATGAAAAAATGAAGTAAAAGAAAACATTGAAGGATACGACAAAGGTATATCTAAACATTTTTAGCAAGGTAGAGAAAAATATCAAAGATGTGGTGGAATATCATTTAGAGGAACCTATTTTAAATGCATAGTTGATTAACATAGAGAATTTGGATGTAACAATCCATGGCATAAAAAATTATTGTGCGCTTGACAATTTCATACTAGGTTTAGCTTCCCCCTATGTGCTTGGACCTAATTATGCATTTAATTACTCATTTTATAATATCTTTGAAAAATTAAAAAATGGAAATGAAATTAAGCATTTAGTATTTTCCCCAACACTTTAGGCCCTAGAAAGGATGGGTCCAGTTTAGGGCACCCCACACCCTTGACCAACCCATTTTGGATATGTTGGTTTCACAATTTTGTTATTTTAATTTTTAATTTCATTTGTCGGCCATCAATATTTTATTTTTGGGGAATTAGAAGAATTGCATATAAATACTAGTCATTTTATCATTTGAAATCCTAGAAGAGATCCTAGAAAATCTATTGATAAAATTGAAGATCTTAAAAATTAGTCAAGGAAATTCAAGGGAAGAGTTAGCAACATTACTACAACTCTTTTATCAGTCAAGATCAAGATTGCAAGACATAAAGAAGAATGAAGAAAATTATGTGCAAAGAGCTATCATGACCAATCATGCCAAATTATGAAGAAGTGTTGAGTTATCCTCTACATTCTATCAACAATAGTTTATTATGTTTTGGGAACTAACCTTTGCATTTCTCTCTACCTCTGCATTCCTATAACACCCAGATCCTATTTCAATGGGAAGGGGACGTACATGTACAAAATAATGAATTTGACTATGAAGAATTAGCACTATTTACATATTATATCATTTAAAAGAGTTAAGAGCCATAATGTTACAACAAGAATAACACAATTTTATAACCCATGTCTCAAAATATATTATAATATTATAATATTATATTATTGGGGACCCATTTAAAGTTGTTGTGTTGTGGCTATTGGTGTGTTTAGTGATAGTGATGAAATGATGGAAGATTTTGCCCGATAGAAAGTATGTCTTGGAGAGAAATTCATCCACCTATTCCAATCAAAGACACAAATGGGTGATTTTGTGCATAAGGGCGATCTTTCCATCTCGTTGACTAGTTTGTGTGAATTATCATAGATGGAGACATGTGCAAAATTGTAGTGTGTCTAGATACATATGGTGAGGATGTTAACTGATAAAAAAATAGCCCATTAGGAAATTTTTTATTGCCATTATATATATATATATATCAAGATTTCTATTTTTATTCTCTTTCTCAAGCATTTGAAATTTTCTGGATTTACAAAATATTGGTCAAACTCTGTGACAATTCAGGTATATGATTCTTATTGCAGGACCCAAAACATCTAGAAAAAAACATTGAGAAACTTCCTTTACCTACATTACCGAGTTTATATTTTTTTCTGCATCTATAGATATATTATATTCTTTACATGCTAATTGTATGCTTTTTAAAAAAAAAAATTTATGATATATTTTTTTGCTTCATAAGGAAAGTTGTATTGATTTGCAAAAAAATATTATAATTGTCTGCTATTGCAGGAAAAAGGGCACTAGACCAAAAAGAAACCACCCAAGTCACCCAATCGAACCACCCCCCAGAAGAGAAAGCTAGAATGGCTCATGAATGCACCAAAATCCCCAACCACCAACATAGAAACTATCCAAAAAGTCAATTTTGATAAAACCCCCCAGACAATACAAACACTAAACTAACATTCCCCTACCATGCTTCATAAACAAACAATATAGAACCTAGAAGAAACCCAAACCACCCACCCCCACACTAGACACAAAGAGCAGCAAAATCTATAGGAAACCATTTTCCTTCACAAAGGCATCAAAATATTTCACGCATTCCATATCATTTACCTCAACCAAATGAAAAAAATTCTTGAGGAAGAGAACCACGACAACCACAATCATCCAATGGTGCACCAATTCCATCCCTTTTAAATCTAGAAGAAAAGGAAAAATCTGAATCACCTCACCTGGCTTCTTCACCAGCTACCAGTCACTCAGGCACAGTGCTCCCTTGCCAAGAATGACAACCTTGAGCACCTCCTCCAAGCCACCAAACATCTCCTTTTAAAAAAAAATTCCCAACAAGACTTTGGCTTCTACCTTCAAAACCCCATTATCCAAAATGGAGGCTAGGAACCACGACACCACCTGTGAATTAACATGGAAATACTCCTTATGCTCTAGGTACCCTTTGTTGAGCACCATTTTTAGGGCCACCACTGTCAGCAGATCGATGTTGAGCAATATGCACTTCAAGAACTAATCAAAAACTTCTTGGAAAGCATTTTTCCTATCCTTGCAATCCAAAGCTAAGGGGGTGTCGGCCCCAAAGCAAACAATCGAGTCCAAATAAATCTCCATCATAAATTTTGATCATCTTGCCATGGCCGAGCAATCCCAAACAACCACACTCAACCCCAAACAAACATAGATAGCTAGAAATGATACCCTCACCATCCAAACCAGAATAGAAATACACTGCAATTAATACCAACTTTATTATCCTATACATTCCCAATGTGCCTGCCTTAAAACCATATGCCACACCCAAAGCCACCGTCACCCCAAAGAATGAGTATGCATAGAGTGAAGGGAAGAGTCATATCAAATGCTTTGGGAATCAAATCATGTCCTTTCCAACAGCCCACACTACCACCCACTTAATTTTATGATATTTGGTTACAGTTACTTGTTCTATTTATTTATTTTAATTTTCTTTCTAATGTTATTGTTCTGTTACATTATTGTGTCTCCAATTTGATTTGAAATTGGAATTTTGACAGAGACGAGAAAAATGTTTCAAAACACTAATTTTGATATTTTAAATTAAATACAATAATAATATTTACACCAAAGGTATGTCCCTATTTGAGCTTTCAGAGCTCAATTTGTCAATCAACAGTTTACAAGCACTGAGAGGGCCTGGTTGATAGTGTGGTAAAATGCAGTCATAGAATGTTTAAAGTAGGTAGATCGAATCATTCCTCATGTTCACCACCATTGGTTTGTAACTCCTCGTCAACACTACTCTTCACTTAAGATTTTGAATGTATATCGATCCTTCATCACCGTTGGTCTATAACTCTTCCTCAGCACTTGGCTTCACTTAAGAGTTTGAATGCAAATTGATCTTGTTTAATGTTCATAACGAAACTTAAAGAGTTAAGGAATAGACCAATCCTATTTAATGTTCATAATGGAAGTTAAGGAATTGTATAAATTACAAGACTTAAATATGAAAATACAGTGCTAAAGACCTATGTTGGTGTTTCCATATTACAGGATTACCACGTTCTACTAGTTATATAATTATTGAAGCAAATGGTGGTCTGAATCAGTAGCGTACAGTAGTATATAATCTCTCTGTGGATCATTGGCTGGAATTATTCTATACAGTTTATTATTTCTCCATATTGGATTGGGGCTCTGATACAAACTCTACTTGGTTTTGCAGATCTGCAATGTTGTAGCTCTGGTAGGCCTTGTGAATGCAACTCTTGTGATCCCCAAGTTCCACTTTAATGGTGTTTGGAAAGATCCCAGGTAAGCTATTTGGTGTTTTTATAATGTCTCTCCACTCTGGCTTATTTTTTCTCATCGAATGCCTGTGTTGTGAAAACATGTTATACTGCTTCTATTTTTGTTGCAAGATTCTATACAACTAATGTTGTAAATTTCTTTTCTATCAGCAAGTTTGGAGACATATATGACAAAGAACATTATGTGAGAACTTTGATAGATGATGTAAGGATAGTGAGAGAACTCGGGCCAAAAGATTTAATGAAGAGGTTTGACTACAATAGGAGCAATATCTCAAATTTTTGGATTAAGGCTTGGTCTTCTGTTGATTACTACTTGCAAAAGGTTCTTCCCAAATTAATTGATACTGGGTAAGTAAATATTTCTTCTATGATATTATCTTAATTTCTTATGATTTGAACAAATTTATAAGCATTAGTACAAGAAAATCTATCATTTGTAAATGTAGAAGCTTTGGGTTTTATTCTTAGTTAAGTCTATTACACAAGAAAGGTTAAGTGCTTGTAAACTTGTAAATTTGAGTTTTATAAGCATCCTACTTGATATTGTGTAAAGAAATCAATCTTCATACATTTTATTCCTCTCTGGAAGTTTGGCTTGTGTGATGTTTTGATCATGCACAAAGAAATCATTCTGTATGAATAAGTGACAAAAAATTATTCCTCTCTAGAAGTTTTGTCTGTGAGATATTTTGATCATGCACTGAATGGGTGAATACATTTGAACCCTTTGTGGAAGTTTTCCCTATGAAATAATTATTTATCTTAAAATTTTCTTCTTTCATGCCAGTGTGATCTAGATATCTCCATTTGTAAATTGATTGGCATCAGAGGTCCCATCCAACACACAATGTCTCTAATGTTTGGCTAATTATGAAGCATTAAAATTTTCTAAGCCTATTGCTTCGCTTGCAAAAAATTTAGTAAGCTCATGACTAGGGAAAGCTCCAAGCATAATGGGAAGTGTTGAAAATTGAGGTGATTATGTAGCTTAATACTTTGTAAAACTTTTTGATTATTGATCTAAATATGTATATTCTAAATATTACAATTTATTTGTGGATGATTATTTGGTTAGATTCATTTGACCATTTGTAGAATGAAGATAGAAGGTTGTAGAAGAATTAGGTAGAATATTAGAAGTTACATAGCATATACCGTAGAGAAACCCTTTTGGGAAAAAAATCCACCAAGAATCAATGTATTATTTAATCTCAAAAAAATATTACAATAATTCCAATCCTTGCTTGAGATGGTTCTTTTTCCTTCAACAAATCTTCTTCACAACCTGCAATAAAAATTGATACAAACTCTCTTCAACTTGCTTGAGATAAATAGGAAATAATCAACCTTGTAAACTCCAAAGAGTTACAATTACATAGCTCAATCCCTATCTCACAAACTCTGTGCCTATCTCTTGCAAGTAGAGTTCTACCATGAAGAACAATGTCAAATCAACTCCTTCATCCATTTGGGGCCCCCAAGTTGAAGTCATAACTCAACCTTTATTTTGAAGATATCTTCAAAGATTATCCTCAAAGTTGGCACCCAATAATGGTCCCACTTAACTCAGCCTTCTAAAATACCTTATCATGCAAAAGTGTTAACTCCAAGAAGCCAACTTGGGTGCCCAAAGTGGGTCCAAGTCAATCTTTGTTAACTAAAACATATCTCTCCATCATTCATGCAAGAATGACCATCCCCTATTAACTGAAAGTAGTCACCTGTTATCTGTCATGCAACTCAAGTCATTAGTAATGCATTCCAAGTTAACTGAAGTCAACTAGCATTCAACTAAAACTAACTGAAGATACCTGAACCATAACTAAACTGAATTGAACTAAACTAAACTGAACTATACTGAACTGAATTGAATTGGACTGATACTGAACCAAAATGAACTGAACTAAATTGAACTAAACTAAACTGATTTAAATTGAATTGAACTAAACTTCATGCATGTAAACATCAATCCCTAACTTCTATGATCTTTACATGCATTACAAAAGTATTATCTTTTTCTCCAAATAGTTAACTTAACTCAAGGTGGGTTCCACCTTCCATGTGGGTGCCCCATGTGCTCCTATTTGGTAGGAGATTTTCTTAGATGCACTCACATGTTCCTATCATTTAGAATTAATTAAAAATTTCAATTAACATGTTCATTTCATTCAAATTTAATCTCTTTCTAATCCTAGTGTTGGGGGACACTTTCCAGGGACTTAGGAGATACATAAAATAATGTTTAGGATTGCAATTAAATGACATCCTATTCCAAACATTCTCCCACTTGACATTATACATTGTAATTACTTTAAACAAGGAATCATTATTATAAATCAAGTACATGACTCAAGGCCAATGGCCTTCCTGCACCAACTAATCAAACCATGCCAACTTCAAATGCAACCTGCATAATCATGAAGCTCCAAGCAAATGATTTAAAAAAAAACCAAAAGAACTTATTTGTAGGAACTGGTTTCATAAGATAATCTGCAACATTAATTAATGTGTCAACTTTCTTAATTAATACCTTCCCACTTTCAACCATTTCTCGCACAAAGTGATACTGAATATCAGCATGCTTAGTATGAGCATGATACATATGATTTTTAGCTAAACACATAGCACTTTGACTATCACATTCAAGTTTAACTTACTTGCAATTAAAACCAATACCTTTCCCAAGTCTCTGTATCCAAACTACCTCTTTGGAGGCATGTGAAACCGCCGAGTGTGTTGAACTCATGTCCAACCAAGGTGTAGGCTTCTTGGTCTTTACTGTTGAAAAATATTTTCTTAGAAGTAACCATTCCAACATATATCTCTTACCATAAGAGAACTCAAGCCTCACCTATTTCTCCAAGTATCTGTGAGGACCTGTAACCAACCAATCCATGCCAAAATCCAAATACAACATAGCACTATCATGAATTAATCAAGAAAATGATTAATGTACCCAATACTTAAGAGAACTACACAAGATCAATGTCAAAGCTCCAATCATGAATCAAGAACATAAACATGACAACATGATCTAATCATCTTCTACTAGGAGATCACATGCACCATATTGGTCTCAAGAGAACAAGTACCAAGCAAAACTCTAAATGCATATCAAGAAAAAACCATGACATAATAGCAACCACTCTAAACCAAGAAAAAACCATATCCCCAATCACATGAAGATAACCTTACCAATGATGCATCCATGCCAATGCCAATAACTCCCACTGAACCATGGTATGAGCTACACATGTGGCATCATAAATACCATCCTCCTCATGAAGGTCACTCTTTAACATCAAGAAAAGAGTCATCACTAACATTTTTACATGAAATTATCAAAGCATTATTACCATCATCTAATGATTCCTTTGTAGACGAATCAAAACTCTTTTTCTTGTTCTTACAATCCTTTTTCACATGTCCCAGTTTACCATAGTTCCAACACTTTACCTTACTCCAGGTCCTTCTGACTTACCCACGCTTCCTTATCTCCCTTAGGTTCCTTTTTCTCAGGCCTACCTTTTACAAACAAGGCATCTTGGATTTTCATTTTAGACTTCCTCCTCATCTCCTCTAATAGGAGAGTAGGAATTATATTGTCCTTCTTTGAATCTGCACCACTACCACTAATAGCAACAATTAGATTTTCCCAAGACTCTGGTAAAGAACAAAGTAACAAAATGCATTTATCTTCATCTTCTAGCTTTACATCTATAGATGCTAACTGACTTAGAATAAAATTAAAAGCATTCTTGAATGATTTGCAACAGAATCGCCATCTTTCATCTTTAAAGAATACATCTGTCTTTTCAAATACAACTTATTAGTAAGAATTTTAGTTTGATAAATATCACCTATTCTCTTCCACAACTTAAATATGCAGTAGTTTCTTCTAAAACATTCAAGAGAAAAATATCAACAAGACATAATCTTATGGTTCCTCTTGCCTTTTTATCAAGCTTAGCCCAATCCTCATCTGACATCATTGTTGGTGACTTTGTCTCATTACCAATAGCTAACCATTGATCTCTCTCTTCAAGGAGATCCTCCATTTTTTGTTTCCACATCTCATAATTAGATCCATTGAATCTTTCAATATCTAAATCAGAATTAAAACTCATTGTAACAAACTTATTTTCCAAAATCAGAAATAACAAAAATAGTAAAGCTCCCACTACAACCAAAACACCTTCAATCTTTTAAGAGAAAGGCATCCCAAACTCTACCCAACCTCAACTTTGATACCAAATGTTGAAAATTGAGGTGATTATGTAGCTTAATACTTTGTATAACTTTATGATTGCTGATCTAAATATGTATTCTTTGTTATAGATTCTTTATGGATGGCTATTTGGTTAGATTCATTTTACCATTTGTAGAATGAAGAAAAAAGGTTGTAGAAGAATTAGATAGAATATTTGAAGTTACACAACATATACCATGGAGAAACCCTTTTGGGAAAAAAATCCATCGAGAATTAATGTATTATTTGATCTCACAATAAGATTACAATAATTCCAATCCTTGCTTGAGATGCTTCTTTTTCCTTCAACAAATTTTCTTCACAACTTGCAATAAAAACTGATACAAAATCTCTTCAACTTGCTTGAGATAAATAGGCAATAATCAAACCTTGTAAACTCCAAAAGAGTTACAATTACAAAGCTCAATCCCTATCTCACAAAAGCTACACCTATCTCTTTCAAGTAGATTTCTACCATGAAGAACAATGTCAAATCAACTCCTTCATCCATTTGGGCATCTCAAACTGAAGTCATAACTCAACCTTTATTCCAAAGATATCTTCAAAGATTATCCTAAAATTTGGCACCCAATAATGGGCCCACTTAACTCATCCTTTTGAAATATCTTATCATGCAAAAGTGTTAACTCCAAGAAGCCAACTTGGGCACCCAAGGTGGGTCCAAGTCAATCTCTGTTAACTGAAACATATCTCTCCACCATTCATGTAAGAATGATCATCCCCTATTAATTGAAAGTAGCCACCTGTTATCTGTTATGCAACTCAAGTCATTAGTCATGTATTCCAAGTTAACTAAAGTCAACTATCATTCAACTGAAACTAGTTATGAAGATAACTGAACCATAAGTGAATTGAATTGAACTAAACTAAACTAAACTAAACTAAACTAAACTAAACTGATCTAAACTGAACTGAACTTCATGCATGTAAGTTACATCAATCCCTAACTTCTAGGATCTTTACATGTATTACAAAAGTGTTATCTTTTTCTCCAAACAGTTAACTTAACTCAAGGTGGGTTCCACCTTCCATGTGGGTGCCCAATGTGCTCCTATTTTGTAGGAGATCTTGTTAGATGCCCTCACATGTTCCTATCATTTAGAATTAATAAAAAATGTCAATTAACATGTTCATTTCATTCAAATTTAATCTCTTTCTAATCCTAGTGTTGGGGAACACTTTCCAAGGACTTAGGAGATACATGAAATAATGTTTAGGATTGAAATTAAATGGAATCCTATTCCCAACATGAATTTTATATATGTTCATCTTCAGTTTGAAGAGGTGCTTATAACATCCATGTTTCCGTATCTTTTAAATGGACACATTATTTACCTACTGTATGAAGTTTACTCTAGGTAAAAATGTTGTAGTACTTTTGTATGAGTAAATTATGGATATGATTGTTATTCTTGTATAATTTGTAGGACATGGTAGCTTTCTCTTGCTACTGTGTTTAGGATGGAGGAGAGGCAGAGAAGCTTGAAATGAATGTTGAAGGTGAAAGAGGATGGAAGGGTATGTTCAATAGAAAGGGTCGCATCATTAGGCCTGTGATGAACAAGAAGAATGGGAAATGTTTGCTTTCTCCATTGGAGCTGATTCATTGATATATTTCCTTGTATTTATTTTGTATGACCTTTGGTTAGAAAGATATGACATCAAAATGCATGCTCAAACTATAGAGTGATTGACACTTCTTTTTCTTTTCTCTCTTTCCTTTTTCATAAAGAAGTTTAAAATGTTTCAATAAATAGAAAAGTATTGCACAGTGTTCAAGTTAAAATTTATACTGGTACAAGGCAATGTCTAGGGCTTAATGTCATTTCCAAGATCTCAGGCCGAATATGTTGGATAAAAGTGTCCTAGGATTCAAGTTGTTTCTCCATAGACTGATTTCTACATAATTATGCTTATAAGTTCATTGGGTTTTTAGAAGAAATTGATTGTTCATTTGCTGCACTCTACTTGGTCTCAAACCCTCTAGAAAGGAATTAAACTGGCTACTCTATTTGTAGCTTACATGAATTGAGGATTTGATAACATTTTTTTGGCAGTGTGTTATTAGCCTGCAAAACTAAGTGTGCCCAAGGTGGTTAAAACTCATGAATGGTGCTTTACATGCTATATCAAGGATCGAGACTTCTCCCAAGGGTGCAATTATTGTCTTTTATATTCAAAGATAGAGGAATGAGAGAATTAAAAATTTTGATGGCTAAAATAAGTTTATTGTTAAAGAATGGCCTACCATCAACTTATGTGCTTGTTCCTTATGGCTGTTAAAATTGGAGAGCTTTGAATATCTACTTTATATATAATTTATGGATCTAAAGATCCTTTAAATAGGCAAAATATATGAACAAACATGTCTCTACATGACAGTTGTGTCTTTATGTAACAGATGCTTGAGGATTGTGATTAACTGGAGTATATATTTCCATTAGATGATGGGGGTTGGGGCCTGCCTGTAACAAATAGGCTTATTAGCTTCCCATGTACACTTATCTCTACTCAAAGTTTGGCAAAGACATCCACAAATTGCTCATTGGTTTGTGTATAAACTAGCTCAATCTCCTTTTTGAGGACATGCTCAATAATGAAGTGATGATGTACTTCAATATGCTTTTTGTGAGCACGAAACAATGAAATTTGTGAAGACTATACATTTGAGTTAAGGAATTGTATATTACAAGACTTCAATATGAAAATACTATATCAATATGTATGGTGGTTCATGTTGTTCTGCCGAGGGCTTTGCAATTGTGGGTAGAGGCAAAAGAAATATAATCTTTTAGATAAGATTATATTCTCACTAAGGTGTATGGTTATAGGGAACCACTAACCAACAATTATGCAAGAGTCCAATTTTGGTGATACAGAATGCATCAGGCATATTTATGTTTGTGTTTCTCCCTTTATCAATTCGTCTATTAGAAATTCATAAAAAAATAAATTGAAAAAACATTGGAGAGATATTATGTGCAATTGAACTACCTTAATCTTCTCTATTACACTTATAACCTTATCCTCTTCAGCTAAAAGCTACACTCTAAATGCATGTAAAAGAAAATAATATGCACACTACGAAACTCATATTTGAAACAACATGTATGCACTGGAAAAATACATGCAAAATCACCAGATGTAGGAATTAAAAGGGAATATGAAAATAGAGGCCAAGCATAATGGTAAGATATATTTAGCCTAAATAGTATGCTAACATGTTAGAGAGTAGTGTTTGCGCATGACTGTCTATGGATGTCATGTGTTGCAAATTTCAGTTTGCATGTGGTCGAATTAATAATAATAAGTGTTAAATAATGGAATGAAATAAACTTACACAAATTAAGATTCTTTTCTTAAAGAAAATAAGTATTATCTGATTTTGAATATTTTCATTTAAAACATAAAGCAATGCAAATGAAAAAAGAAAGTTGCCATCAAATTGACAAAAAATATTGCAAATGGGAATAGAATGTTTCCATGACTTGTCAAAAGAATATTTATCGATGAAACTTGCTTTTTATGACTCAATAGTGGTTTGCATGACTTGTTTCAAGCTCAAATCTCACATTATATGTAGCCTATCCGCTAATAAAGTGTGATATGATGTTTCTATGTACAATTATTATCATTCTTATTAAGAAAAAATACAAATCTTTTAATTCTAATTTTTATTGGATAATATTTTTAACTATTTTATCACACTTTACATAAATCAAAGAGAAAAAGTTATTAAAATCTTTTAATTCTGATTTAGATTGGTTAATATTTTTAGTTGTTATATCACACTTCAGAAAAAACAACAGAAAAAGTTATTGTAATACCTATGATTCTATTTTTAGAGAGCCTCAACTAATTGTTATTCTCAATAGAATGTTTAAATTTTAATTATAGTAAGAAGAAAAATACAATGATATGATTGGGTATTGACTTGATAGATGGCAAACACCAGCATAAAACATTTTTTCCCTCCAATTTCTATTTCCTTTGCTCTTTTCAAATTAGAGCTTTTCAGCATACCCATTTTACACACAGGTGCGATTACTAGTTTAAATAAATAAAATATTTGATAGTTTAAATTGGCCACCCAATTTTGTGCCGACCCTTATATTAATAAATAAAATGAATTAATAATAAATATTCTTTTTGCTGGCTGCCGACTATGAATGAGTAAATATGAATTTTTAATTTTGGCGCCTCTTTTGAATTACAGGCCTCAATTGGGGGCCTATTAATACGAGTCCAGCGCAAAGGTAAGGCATCTGATTTTGAGTTTTCACTGAGAAGTTCTTCAATTTCTGGGAGAACAAGGACGTGGGATGAAAACCCCCATTCTTCTCCTGGGCGACCCCATTCAGGGGTAGCAGGCAATACTGATTGACAATGTGATATTCCAGATCAAGGGCGCAAGAAGTTTATCCAGTGAATTTCGGAAGTGATTGACAAATCAAGCAAACACTGATATGGTAATCTGCTCCAGTTTTGTAGTGTTTTTTGTTTGAATTGGATCAATAAGGATGTTGTTTAGGAATGGATTACAAATGGTTCCGATTTGATGAGTTTAATTGCAGTCATTCATTGTGATAATTTGTTTGTGTAAACCCTAACACTGTTGTGCCCTAAGGGTGAATGTGATGTTAGAAATTAAAGTAGCTAAGAACCCAGTTAGGGTTGAAGACTCGCCAGGGATTTTACATACATGGGATTTCTCAAATGTTGTTCTGCATTGTTACATTATCTTTCGGAATTGGGAACCTTGAATGTTTGAAGTTGGAGATACAATCTTTAATTTTATCACTCCCCATTCAACGTTTTGAAGTGTAGCGTTATACAATTGAATGTATGAAGTTGTCCGCTATGGATTTTCTGGTTCTTTTTAAAGATTAAAGTCAGAAGCATGAGCAAGCCTATTCATCATTATTAAATTTTTGATTTTTGATTTTGTTGAGAGCTTTCAGACTGAAATTGTGGATTCTTTATCAGAGCATGTGCTTCAGTAGATATTAAAAGCTGGGATTACAGAGCCAACACCTATTCAAGCTCAAGGGTGTTCAATAGCTCTGAAGGGACGGGACTTGATTGAACTTGCCGAGACTGGGTCTGGAAAGATACTGGCATATCTTCTGCCTGCCATTGTTCATGTTAATGCCCAACCTATATTAGGTTGGTGATTGTGTCTCCTACATTCTGTAATCCGAGAGTACTTTGTTATGGTTTTCCTAGTTTATTTAATTTATCTTCTTTGATTTTGTGAGCCCTCTTCTTTGTTTTTATGAGATTTCTATGGCATTATTGGTTGATTATTTGGATTTTTTTTTTTTCAAATGTTGATGAATATTGTATAAATATCAGCCCCAGGAGATGGTCCTATTGTATTGGTCCTAGCTCCTACTCGGGACCTTGCTGTTCAGATCCAAAATGAGGCAACCAAGTTTGGGACATCTTAAAAAATGAAAAGCACATGCATATATGGAGGGGCTCCATATGGTCCACAAATTCGAGATCTTCAAAAGGGTAGGATATGTAGCATTGTTTTACTAGATCAGTTGATTTGTGTGAATATACACTTTTATAGATATTATTTCAAAATTCTGTCTAGTATGCCTTTAATATATATTATTTTTGAAATAGTTTAACGACTTTTTGACTTCCTAATTTTGATTTCTTAACTATCAGGGGTTGAGATAGTCATTGCAATACCGGGTCGATTGATTGATATGCTGGAACAACAATATACAAATCTGCGAAGAGTGACATATCTTGTATTAGATGAAGCTGACCGAATGCTAGACACGGATATTGAGCCGCAGATCATGGAAATTGTATCTCAAGTATGTATGTAAGCAAGCAATAGGAGTCATCGTTGCATTAAAAGCACCTCCCTTTGTATATCTAAATTCTTTTAATCGCATTTTGTTTTCACAGTCCATAATAGTTAGCTTCAAGACTTCTGGATAAACTATGCATTAAATATGCACACAGTTTATCCAGAAGTCTTGAAGCTAACTATCTAAATTCTTAGTCTAAGATGATATTCAAGAATATTGTGACTATCATTGATATTTGTGTAAGGTCATTTTGGTTGGGCCTTTGTACAGATATAAATACTTAAAATTTGAATTAAAACCTTGTGTTTGAAGACGTAATGAATAGTTGCACGAGGTCATTTTAGTTGTGTGCCTTAATAGGGATACAAATGCTTAAAACTTGAATAGCAACCTTATGTTTGTAGCTTTTGTCTATAAAAAAAAATATTGGAAATTCCAAGTTCTCTTTGGTAACTGTAATGTATAAAATTATAATATAAGATGCAGTAGTATTTCAGAAAGTTAAGAGTTACTTATAGTTGTAAGTGCACCTCTTCCTGTCACGTTTTTAACAGCTGAGAGCCCGGTTCCTACCTTTTTTGCTCAGAATATCAAAGTTGTTTAGAATTCTGCATGTAGCTAATTATATTACTTTTCTATTCTATGGTTTTTAGATTCGGCCAGATCGACAGACATTATACTGCAATGCCACTTGGCCTAACGAAGCAGAACGACTTGCCAGGCAATCTCTACATAATGCTTATACGGTAATGCCTGCAGTGGAACTTGATAATTGCTACTCTGACAGTGTTGGCTGAAGGCTGTTTATTAAAAATACATTTACATTAATAATTATTAAAAACACTGGGTGATCTTTCTGGAAGGTTCAGTGTTTCATCTCTGTGAACATTATCTAGATGCAATGAGTGGTAAGTGGATCATTCACTATCATAAGAGATGGATTCTTGTGAACCACTAGATCAATGAGTTTGACTTATAAAACTACATGATTGAATCCTGATAGCAATATCACAATACATTCATAATTATTTTATTCTTGAAAAATGAAATTTGAATTTCACATCTATGGACTGATCTCATTAACTTGTAATTGTTATAGGTAACTAGAGGATCACAAGATCTTAATTCAAATCATTCAATTGATCAAATTGTGGAGATTGTTTCTGAGCATTGGAAGTATCCAAGGTACATTTCAGTGTTTTTCTACTTGCTGTTTTCTGTTGGTTTTGTTGGTATGGAGGAGTGCTAAATAAAATCGTTTCTTTCTAGGTTAATAAGTCTTATAGAAGAAATCATGAACGGTAGCCGTCTGCTTATTTTCTTGGAAACTAAAAAAGGTTGTGACCAAGTTACACGACAATTGTGTATGGATGGATGGCCAGCTCTCTCTATCCATGGAGATAAAAGTCAAGCTGAACGAGATTTGGTTTTATCGGAATTCAAATCTGGCAAAAGCCCCATCATGACAGCCACTGATGTTGCCATACGTGGCTTGGGTATGTGGGAGTCAACTTTTTAAATTAATCATTTTAATTTTTTTTTTATTGAATTGAATTAATGCAAGGAATTTACAAAAAGAATGACAGCTATAAGCTGTCTAGAAGAAGTTACAAAATAAAGATCCAATGTTTTCAAGGACAGCACAAACTAACTAACAAAGTACAAATCACAACAGCAGTGAACAGCTGCAAGATAAACACTTCAGACTCTAAATTTTAACATACACTGAAGCTTTTTAGAACATATTACATCATTTTTGTGCAGCTGTAATAGTTGCCATTTGATCTTGTCCAAATGAATGTTGATTTTGACATTAATTTTGGGACCTCCCTGCAGTTGCAAACATAAGAAAACAATTTGCAAAATAATGTCAAAGTAAAACCTTAGCATTTCTGATTCTAGATGAATGTTATGATTAGCAAAAACAGTCATACATCTAGTTTTCCATATATTAAACAAGATAATCTGCTTTATAGTATCAGCAACAAAATTATTACACAGATCCAAGCCAACGATAGCTTCTTTCCAGTTCAAAGCATGCTCAAAAATTGAAGGGAGATAAGCAAAAACAACTTTCCATTTCCTTTTCATTAGAGGACAACTCCAGAATATATATTTCAAACTTTCAATACATTTACAAAAAGGGCATTTAACAGGTTGAAACTGCATATGATCCAAACTATCACCAACAGGTAATTTGCCATATAGAATTTTCCAAGCCGAAATTTGAACTTAGCTTCAATTTTTGAGTGCCATATTTGATAGCTGAGTTTCCTCCAAGTTTTTTCTTTAAACTTGTAATTCCATTTCAAATTCAATCTAATATTAAAGGAAAGTGTGGAAGCAACCTCAAATAGGCCTTTTTAAGTGGAAACAAAGCAAACTGACTCTTGGACAGTCACCACCAATCCTTGAAAGGATTACAATGAAGAGGGGTGCACATATTCATAACTAGCTCCAAAGGAACCAATGAGATAACAAAAATAAGAAAACTTTTGTATTTACAAGTTAGACCAAGGTTATTCTTAATCGTTTTCCAATTGACCCATTGTTGAGTGTTAAAATCCCACAAGTCCTCAAACCTTTGAACTCCTTTTTTAAATAAGTAATAAGTAAACCTTGGAAATGCCAAAGCAAGAGGTTGCCCTTGATATTGGACCAATTTATTCCACCAAATCGATGAAGAACCAAGACTGAACTCGTGTTGAAGGGAACTTTTCCAGCCTAAGAGAGTACTAACTTGCGGCCATGCCTTCCAAATAGAAAGTAATGGAATGCAAGCTTTAAGATGGAAGAAAGGTGCCATTAATATTTTATCTTCCCATTTGACAGCTTGCCATTTACCTTTGACAGTAGCTTGGGAGATTAAAAAATGAACTAGATTTTTCCATAGAGCATCTCTATTAATTAATCTAACAACCCATTCAGCTGCCAGGCAAGTCCCTTATGTCCTTGGATCCAAAAGCCCCAATCCATCTTTAGCTTTGGGTTGAATGCAATGAAGCCAAGACGTAGATATAAAGCCTACCTTCCCACCCCAATTAGCCCATAAGAAACTATGAACAATTTTGATAAGGTCCTCATAACCTTTCTTTGAAAGCATCCAACAAGAGGAGCAATAGATATGTGAAGCCAAAAAAATTCGGTTCACCATTTGAATTTTCCTTGCAAGGGACAAAAATTTGTTTTCTTGATTACACGGTTTATTTCTTAATTTTTGTAAGTACCAGTTCCACATTTTAGAAATAGAGACCCCCATCCTGAATGAGATACCAAGGTACTGAGTAAACTGCCCATGTTTAATTTGTTTCCACTCTTTAGGAATCCACCAAGGAGAAGGAGTTGATTGAACCATCAAAAATTCTATCTTGTGGTGAGCAAGTTTAGAACCAGAAACTTCACAATAAAGATTAAAAACTCCCATGACCTTATTAATCTCCCTCTCAAAATTTTGAATAAACAACATGCTATCATCCACAAAATGAGAGTTTATCACCACAATATTGTGAGGAATCGTAACCCCCTGAATCAGATTCCATTGCTTATATTTCTTTCACAATTGCTTGTAGCTTTAGCAATAATTTTGTAGGAAGTATTCAGTGGGCTAATAGGTCACCAACCTGAAATTGTATCTTCATTTTTCCCTTTTGGAATGAGTTTAATTAAGCCCTTGTTTATATCCGGGCCTAAAGAACCCTGTTCCAAAGCCTCCGGGTAGACCATGTAGAAATCTTCTTTTATGTGCTGCCACATTTTATGGTAAAATTTCACTGACAACTCATCTATTCTAGGACTTTTATAAGAAGGCATAGATAAAACAACATGTTCTAAGTCTTCAATGGATAGGATACAGTCAACAAATTGGCTATATTTCAAATCCACCCTCTTAGGGATAAAATCTTTTAGCATATCTTCCAAAGTTGCTTGTGCATCATGCCAATGTGGGTCTTCTTTAAACAAATCCTCATAATAATTCAAAAACAACCCTTTTATCTCATCCTGTTTGGTGTAAACCAAACCATAATCATCTGGAATAGCACTAATAAATTCTTTCTTGTACTTATAATTAAGATACTTAAAAAAATATTTGGAGCATCTATTCCCCTCCTTAATCCAACGTAATCTAGCTATAACTTTAGCTCCTTGCCCCTTATAAATGTCCATTTTATGAATTTGAGATTCTAACGCAGCCACCGAAGTTTGTAAATTATAATTAGAAGGATTGGCATTAAGTAGTTTTTTGGTGTGTTCTAACTTCCCTTGCATGGATTTAAATTTATGTTTGTGTTTCCAAACTATTCTTCTACCATAAACATGTAAGAATTCAACACATCTAGAAATAGCATTATGCCACCATTGTCTATATGATTCCCCTTCAATAGGTTTAGGGAAATAATTCCAAAGACCCACCAATGCTTCAACACAAGACAAATTTTTTAAATGTGAAACATTAAGTTTGCAAGGTAACTCAGAGTTTGTTCTACTATTTTCAACACCAGAAACAATGCAAAAGATATGATAATGATTAGAAAGAGTTGCAAAATAGTCAACTCTGACCATCAAACCCGAGGTATCTTGAACCACATAAAGATTTGGAGAGATATAAAATCGGTCAATTCTACTTAGCTCCTTGTCCTCCCCAAATCTGCAATTAGACTAGGTGAACTAATTACAGTCATGGCTGCCCATTTTGTTGTGAATAGGATCAACAACCCCTATTGTATTGCGACATAACAACCACTTATCAAATTCTTCATTACTCAACTTGCTATGGTTGAGCTAGCTATGATCATTATGGTGTTCCACTATATTGAAATCACCTCCTATAACACAATCAACATTAGACAGATTTTTAGTCATCTAGTCCCACAAATCAGATCTATCTTTAGCATAGTTTGCAATGTAAATTGAACAAAAGCTTATAAGTTGGCCATTGATAAAAGTCAGGTCCCACACACAACTATGTGAAGGGTCCTCACCTTTATCAATAAAAAACTTATAGAGCCAAGGAGCAAGACCAATGACATCCCCCCCACTACCTTCTCTATGTGAGGTATAAAGAAAAGAAGCATCTCTCCATACATCAGATAGAGAAGAAGCAAGACATATGCCAATAATTTTGACCTCTTGGAGAAAGACAATATCCGGTTTCCACTTGCCAACAACCTCCTTTACACCATATTTACGGTGAGGGAGAGACATCCCTCTAACATTCCATCACATAACTTTGTAATTCATGGTACATGCAAGACAGATAAGTCCTCTTCTTGTGGAAAAGCGTCAAATTGATTGACTAGTGATAAAGTAAGATCAGAGTTGCCCAAAGCTTTTGTATTAGGAGGGGACTTGGATCTTTGTCTTGTAGGAGGGGAAGAATTGGATGCCTCACTTCTAGATTTATAGTTGAGGCAAGGGGAGGAAGGATGGGAACCTTGAGACACAGTACCACCATACTGACTTGTGACAGGACTTGACCACCATTTTTTTAAGGTGGAGATGGTTTGCCATAGTTTATCGGGGGATAACAAACTACTTGGTGCACAAGTGTGCCAAGAAGCTTCGTATAATGATATTGCCTTACTATTTTCTAGGCAACACTATCCTAGATAGGAGGTGGCGAACTTCAAGCATGAAGTTCGAATTTTATCAAATTTCACATTTTTATTTGAAATTTGAAAAATCACTATTTTTTCATTAAAATATATTATTGAAAATTGTTTTGTAGGGCTTTGTATAACGATTTTTAGGGATTGCGATTTCTATTTTTAATAAAGTGGGATTGTAGTTGTTATGATGAACATATCGATTTCATCTGAGATAGCAAATTTTGAAAATACTTTTTTGCTAAGATTTTCTTCTTCCTCGTTGCAACTTCCCTTCATTTGTGTCGCAAGTTTCTTGGTTTGTTTCATCGTGATAAGGGTTTTCTACCGCAATTTTGCTAGGATTTTTGTTGCGATTTTCCTAGGTTTTCTGCTACGATACATTTTTGAACTTCATTGTTGCACGACTTGCAATTTCTTCATTGTTGCTCCTCGTTTGTTTCGTCATGATAAGGGTTTTCTATGGGATTTTCCTAGATTTTCTACCATGACACATCTCTGAACTTCATTGTTGTGGGGCCGAGACCTGCAATTTCTTCACTGTTGTGTGATTTTGAATCAATGACCAGTCCATATTTATAGCGGGCAATTTTTTTTTGTTTTCTTTTGTTGTTTTTCTTTGCTTTTTTCAAATTTTCGTTATTTTATATTAAATTTATGAATTGCCATATAATTTTCTATTTTCTATTTTTATTTTTATATAATTATATTTATTAATAATGTTATAAATTTATAATAATATAAATTATAAATTATATTATATTAAACTGTTATAAGTTATATTTATTAATACATATTTAAATTTTTAATAATATAAATTTTAAAATGTTAAAATTAATTAAATATAATTAAATTTTATTAAATTAAATTGTTATATAATAATATAACTTTATATTGTTCTATGATATATTTTTTATATATGTTTATAAAATCAATATTAAACTATTTTGACAATTTTGTGGATATATTACATATATTTAAAAAAATAAAATGTACATAAAGATGAATTTAATGTGAAATTTTTTTCCATAAGAATTTTATCCGAATATCAATATTGCCAACTCGAACTCGAAATCAAACCTTGCAACTTAAGATGTAATGAACAATCAATGTTCTGAAATTAGATTAGCAGGATTTACTTTATCTTTGAAATAGGACTTATATTATTTTGGTGTAGCAGGCTTTATTTTGTGTTTGAAAACATGACTGTTATTTTGGTGTAATAATATTTGCATTTTCAACGTTGTCTATTATAACTGAGTAAATCAAGGCTTCCATAATTTGTCTTACTGTTCACTGCAGATGTTAAACATATAAAATACGTTATCAACTATGACTTTCCAGGCTCATTAGAGGACTATGTACATCGTATTGGGCGCACTAGTCGCAAGGGCACTGCATATACATTTTTCACTGTTGCAAATGCAAGATTTGCAAAGGAACTAATAAGTTTTCTTCAAGAAGCAGGGCAAACTATTAGCCCTGAACTGGCTGCAATGGGGAGGAATAATGTTTCTAGCGGAGGTATACTTCTGAGCTTCATAATGGGTGTATAGATACAGGAATTTTATATTTTCATAAAAAAAAAAATGGTGCAGTTTGGTGTCTTACTGACGTCACAATTCTGTAGCAGGTTATGGAGGCTTTCGTGACCGTGGAAGAGGCTCTGGGAATCGTCCATGGGGTAGATAAGATACACAACTACGACCTTTTTAAGAAGTTCATTTTGATGGTAGAGCTACTTGTGCATCAAAATAATTTTGGAATTTTTTGTGAATGAAAAAACTTATCATTATTCTAAAATGGAAGCATTTTCAACTGTATGTGGGGATCAAATGGAGGATGGCAGGAGAAGTTTTGCATTCCATATTTAACATCATTCATCCATGTACACAAGATCATTTTTTTGTTATAGTAGTACGAGCACGCTGTCACATGTAGATTACATCGAAGCACCTACTTAGTGTATAAACAAAAATGATGCTATAATACCGAAATGCAGCGATTTCAATAACCAACCATATTTTTAGTTTCCTATATCTGAAGTGGAATAGTTATCTGTATTTTCATTTTCCTAGCTTTCAAAAATGGAAAATTTAACTGTTTCTGAAAAATTAAGTCATATTAGATTACACAATAATTTAAGTCATTCAGTGTTCTTGTGTGGTGTGTGTTTGAACATTAATCTACTTATTGTTTATTGTAGTGTGGGTTTGAATTTTGGTATTGACTTATATTTGATTCATTTTAACATTTAATTTGTATGTTTGAGCTTTGGCAATTTGATAGTCACTTTGTTTGCATTTAATGTTTATATAAGATGTATGTTTGAGCTTTATTGTGTTTAATTAATGCATGGTTGAACTAGTTTTGTATGAGATTTATTTTAATCGCAACTACCTCACCGTACTCTGTTCTCTCTGCTGCGATGAAAACATTTCCAGCATCTTTCACATGCCACTGTTGTGAGCACATATAATCTTTGTTCTCAGATTTTCTCCATGCTGGAAAAGACTTAAATATTAATTGCAATTAAATGTATTTGGTGTGTTTTTCTTTTGCTGTGCATATACGTTGAACTAAGTAGTCTTTTTTGGTAGAGTTGTATGTATTGAAAAACAGAGAGCAGATGAATGTATTGCTGCTGTAACAGTTTGAAGCAACAAAAAATAGGGGAGCATGAATTTTTTTTTCTTTTTTGGGTAAAGAAAAAGAGCAGCAGCTATAAGTTTGTTTGATGAGAGCAAATATTGTATGTCTTTCAAATATATAATATGAAATTGAAATCATTTTCAGATTTGTGTGTTTATATTTCTATTTTCGGCTCTTTGTTTTAGTACTCTCCTCTGCCTCTTCCCTTCATCTGCTATTAGAGTCAGAGGTTGCTCAAAGTAAGGTTTTGAAAGAGCCAAGAGTTGTTCAAAGCAAGGTTTAGCAGAGCCAACAATTATAAAAATGTTTTTCAAAGAATTCTAGTAAAGGCATTCAAACAAGCTATTCATAGTCAACAATGACAAACACAAGCACAGGTTTGACAAATCCACAAATTCCTCATTTTAATGGTAAAATTTATGATTATTGGTCTATCACTATGAAAGCATTGTTTTGTTCTTAGGACATATAGGATCTAGTAGAGAATGGTTTTCCGGAACCAATTGATGTTGCAACATATAATGCATTATCACAAGCCGAAAAAGACTTATTAAGGGATAATAAGAAGAAAGACTCAAAAGTCTACTTCTATATATTTCAAGCAGTACATGAGATCATTTTTCCAAGGATTGCAACAACTAAGTCTAAACAAGAATGGGATATCCTCCAAACAACATACCAAGGAATGACAAAGGTTAAACCAACAAAGCTACAAATGCTAAGAAGGGATTTTGAAACAATCTTTATAAAAGATTCAGATTCAATAGACACTTTCTTCACACAAGTGATTGGTTTAGTTAGGGGAGAAGACCCAGTATCCGCCAGGGCTAACTTCGCGCAACTGTAGAATTCAAACCGTGCATCGAATTGAAATTTTTTTTTATGGGTTTTTTTCGCTATCGAGTTACGTGCTTATAACTAAGGTTTTGGCTTCTGAGCAATTTGATCAAGTGTGGGAGCGTTGGATATGCGTGTGGAGGTCAAAAAGTCACCTTTTAGAGGTGTCGTCCATTTGCCGCCACCTAATGTCCCAGTATTCGCCCGCTATAATTTCAATCAATTATAGCTATTTTAGCACTTAAAATTCACTCAAATCATTCACTTTAGCACTTAATGAGCAGTTATTGGTGTCTTTGTAATTATTTATTCAATAAAATTAAAAATTTTAATGGATCAAAGTGAATTTTTTTTGGTGGGTTAAGTGAGCATGGAGGTGGCGGTAATTCAATGGGGGGCGGTAACTGGGTCCTTTCCCCTAATCAAATTAGATCACATGGTAAGACATTTGAAAATAGGAGAGTGGTTGAAAAGATTTTAAGGAGTTTACCCACAAGGTTTGAATCCATTGTTGTGGCCATAGAGGAAACAAATAACCTCTCATAGTTTTCAATTGATGAGTTCCATGCATCTCTCATTTCACATGAGCGTAGGTTGAGTAGGTTAGCAAAAAAATCACTGGAGAATGCATTCAAATCACAAGTCTCAATCATACAAGGTAGAGGTAGAGGTAGATCAAATTTTAGAGGTAGAGGAAGAAATTCTTATAGAAGTGGAAAAAGTAGCCCATCAAGCTCAAGTGGAAGAGGCAACAACCAAAACTCAAGCCAAAGCCCAACTCAAAATCAATCACAAGGTCAAAGGTATGAAAAATCTTGAATTCAATGTCACTATTGCAAAATGTTTGGGAATTATTCAAATGAATGTAGAAAGAAGCAACATGATTTTAGTAAACAAAATGCAAATTTCACAAAAGAAAATCAAATCCAAAAATCAGAACAAAGAACCATGTTTTTGGCATGCAATGTTGCACAAGCAAATGAAAAGGATGTATGGTTTTTAGACTCAGGTTGCAATAATCACATGACTCAGAACCTAGAAATGTTTTCAAGTTTAGGTGATAATATAAAATCAGATGTCACATTGGGTAATGAAAAAAAAGTGTCAGTTATGGGTAAAGGAAACATCAACATTCTAACTAAACAAGGGGAGAAGTATATTTTAGATGTCTATTTTGTGCTTGGTCTAAAACGCAACCTAATGCACATTGAATAACTTGTTCAAAAGGGGTATAAAGTCTTTTTCAAAAATAGAGAATGCATAATTTTGGATAAATTTCCAAGTAACCAGCTCATTGCCAAAGTCAAAATGACAAGTAATAGAATGTTTCCTCTAAAGATTAAGCCAAATTTGAATGTGGAATATGCTCAAACACACTCTACAATGAAATCACAAGAGGATAAAGAAGAAGTTGCAGCAGTTACATAAAAAATATTTCAAGTATAAATAAAAGATGGAAATTGTTTATGACACTTAAGATTTGTGCATCTCAACTTTGGAGGTTTAAACCAACTAAATCAGAAGAGTATGCTAAAGGGTTTTCCATTAATAGAGAAATTGAAAAGAGTTTGTGAAGGATTCATTTTTGGAAAACAACATAGAGAAACATTTCCAACTGATAAGTCAATTAGAGAAAAAGAACCTTTGGAAATTGTGCATTTAGATTTGTGTGGACCTATGCAAACACATTCAATTGGTGGAAGTTTCTACTTCTTGACTTTTATTGATGATTATTCAAGGAAAACATGGGTCTACTTTCTAGAGCAAAAGAATGAAGTGTTTGATTTCTTCCGTCAATTCAAGGCTCTTGTTGAAAAACAAAGTGGGTACTACATCAAAACATTGAGAACAGATAGAGGTGGCGAATACATTTCAAAATAATTTCTAAATTATTGCAAATAACATGGAATTCAGAAGAAATTCACAACTAGATACACACCTCAACAAAATGGGGTGGCTGAAAGGAAAAATAGAACTATCATGGAAACGGCTAAAAACATGTTGAAATCCAAACATTTGCCAAATGAATGTTGGGTTGAAGCTATAGCATGTACAAACTATATAATGAATAGATGTCCAACAAAAAGTGTCAAGAATATGATTTTAGAAGAAGCCTGGGGTGGAATAAAACATAGTGTTGCTCATATGAGAGTTTTTGGATGTGTGGCATATGCACATGTGCTAGATGAATTAAGGAGAAAATTAGACAACAAATAAGAAAAATGCATATTTGTTGGATATACTGATGAATCAAAAGCCTACAAGTTGTATAATCCAATAAGAAAAAGGTTATAACCAGCAAGGATGTGCTATTCATAGAAGATGAAGCATTGGATGGAAGTGTAGAAAAATCGTTCAACATATCAGCAAGTATACCACAAGAGGAAAATGAAGTTTTTATACCAACAAATACTCGTTCAAATGTGACTCCTTCCACACCCATTCAAGCTCAACAAAGTGGTCCACAAGTGACACCATCATCAAGTGTAAGGGCATCATCACATATACAAGCAAAAACTCAAGCAAGTGGACAACAAATGCAGGATCAAAAATCCCACATTCCATTGGTTCTACATCAAGTGACATGTGTCAAATCTTACATTGGAAAGCTTGAGGAGACAAAAAATTAGAAGTATAAGAGACATTTATGAGCAAAATGAAGGTGAGAATAATGCTGGTCAGATTTCTCTTTTTACATTTTATTCACAAGTATAAGATCCAATTCATTTTGAAGATGCAATTAAACATGAAAAATAGGTAAATGCAATGGATGAAGAAATTGATTCAATTGAAAAGAATCAAACATGGGAGTTAGTGAGCCTTCCAAAAGACAAGGATGTCATAGGAGTGAAGTGGGTTTACAAAACCAAGTTGAGTGCAAATGGTGATGTGTAAAAACATAAAGCAAGACTAGTTGCTAAGGGTTATTCATAACAACCCAGAGTTGATTACAATGGGACATTTGCTCCCGTAGCACGTTTAGACACCATGAGAATGATACTTGCCATAGTAGCTCAAAACAAGTGGCCTTGTTTATCAAATGGATGTAAAATCAACATTCTTAAACAGTCATCTTGAAAAAGAAGTTTATGTGGAACAACCACCTGGGTATGAGATTTTAGGCCAAGAAGAAAAGGTTTATAATCTCAAGAAAGCACTATATGGTCTCAAGCAAGCCCCAAGAGCTTGGTACAATAGAATTGATTCATATCTCATACAAAATGGCTTCAATAAGTGTTGTAGTGAGCCAACATTGTACACAAAGATGAATGAAAAAGGTGAAATTATCATTGTATGTTTATATGTTGATGATTTAATATTCATGGGTGACTTATCAATTGATTTGTTCAAATGAACTATGAAGAAGGAATTTGAAATGACTGATTTGGGACTCATGAAATACTTTTTAGGCATTGAGGTGAATCACAATGAAAATGGTATATCCATCTCTCAAACAAAGTATGCAATTTATATTTTGAAAATGTTTAACATGTTGAATTGCAAATCAACACTAACACCAATTGTCACAAGTTTGAAGCTAAGCAAAGATGACAAAGGATCTAATGTAAATCCAACTTTGCATAAGAGACTTGTTGGTAGTCTCATGTACATAATAGACACAAGGCTAGACATAATATATAGTGTAAGTTTGATTTAAAGGTTCATGTGGTTTCCAAAAGACTCACATTGGAAAGCTGGGAAAAGAATCTTAAGATATGTGAGTGGAACAAGGAATTATGACATCCAATATTCAAGCTCAAATGAGTTCAAACTCATAGGGTACATGGATAGTGATTCTGTTGGAAGCATTGATGATAGAAAGAGCACATTTGGTTATATTTTTCACTTTGGCATCGGTGTAGTATCATGGGCTTCAAAAAAACAACCCATTATCACACTTTTATTTGCTAAAGCAGAGTATGTAGCAGCAACAGGGGCATCATGCCAAGCAATTTGGATGAGAAGAGTGATGAAAGAGTTGAAACATGAACAAGAAGATGCAACAAAGATATATTGTGACAACAACTCAGCCATAGTATTGTTCAAAAATTAGTCTTTCACAAGAGAAGCAAATATATTGACACTAGATATCATTTTATTAGAGAAATGATTAACAATGGAGAAATCTTTTTGGATTTTTGCAGGTCTCAAGATCAATGTGCAAAAATTTTCACCAAAGTGTTAGGGAAAAAAAAATTGTTTATCAAAAAGATCGATTGGGCATCATAGATGAGATTAGTTGTGATTAAAGGGGAGTGTTGGAATTAATACCAACTACCTCACTGTACTCTGTTCTCTCTGCTACGAGGAAAACATTTCCAGCTTCTTTCACACACCACCATTCTGTGCACATATAATCTCTATCCTCAGATTTTCTCCATGCTGTAAAAGACTTAAATATTAATTGCAATTAAATGTGTTTGGTGTGTTTTTCTTTTGCTGTGCATATACGTTGAAATGAGTAGTCTTTTTTTTGGTAGAGTTGTATTTATTGAAAAACTGAGAGCAGATGAATGTATTGCTGCTGTAACAGTCTAAAGCAACAAAAAACATGGGAGCTTGAATTTTTATTTCTTTCTGGGTAAAGAAAAAGAGAAACAACTCTAAGTTTGTTTGATGACAACAAATATTGTATGTCTTTGAAATATATAATATGAAACTGAAATCATTTCAGATTTGTGTGTTTAAATTTCTATTTTCTGCTCTTTGTTTTAGTACTCTCCTCTGCCTCTTCCCTTCGCCATGAAGATTGAGTTTTATGATGTTAGCATAAACATTTTTGGCACTTCGAATAAGTGTGTATACAAAGACTTATTGGAATCTAAGCAAATGATAAATGTATTTGTAGGGTTATTCAAGAGTGAAATATTAGCTTTTTAATGATAAGTGTTGGAACTTCTCATTATTGGCATATTGCTGGCATGAAATTAAGCAACACAATGCTATACCTTATCTTGGCTGAGAGCAAGAATCTTGATCATGAAGATCCTAGCAAGTAGAGGCGTGAACATGGATCGTGATAGTTGTAGACTCCTATGACTAGAATAAACTATATTGACACCTTTATAAATTGGTAATGTCGATCCATGCATAACATCGGGGAACATTTGATCTGCTTAGCTAACATTTGAAAACTTGATGTAGGTCGTGTTTGCAGGCTGAAGTCTGCATTGAGAAAACTCATCAATATAGGAGTTTTTTAAGGCTGACCTTATTTATGGTATGTAGTTTTAGCTTTGAGGAATTTTCAGAATCGTAATTTCTTGAAGCATTTATTGAATTAACGTTCAACTTCTAACTGACGTTAATTAGTTTAGGACTTCTATGTCTCGCTTACATTAAAAAAGTGGGAAGTATCATTGCAAAGCTTACCATTTCTAGAGCTGAAGCACTTGTTCGTGTGAAGACTAATTTAGGGTTAGTTTATATCAAACATGTTGAAGGTGAAAGATTGCTGATACGTTTCACATTTGATTGGATCAAATGGTGCTCGAATATGCTTGTTATGAAGGCTAATTTAGGGTTCAATTTATATCAAACATGTTGAATGCGAGATTCCTTATATGCTTCACATTTTATTGGATCAAATGGTGCTCTGATGTGCTTGTATAAATTTGAACATAAATTAATTGGAATGTTAATGAGTATCTTAAGCTCTCAATTTTATTATTAATATGATATGTAAAAGTTGTGCCATGTTATAGTGACTCTATTAATAAGTCTTCATAGAAAAATATCAACAGGTAGTGTTGTTTTGAGTAAATGACAAGTAGTGTAAGCAAGTTAAGTTGGAACGAATTTATATGATGTGTGCATCTTCGTTTTTGTGACACAAGAGATTTCTCAATTCCAAAATTATGTGGGAGTAAATTTTGATGTTTAAAAGTTATGAATGTTTTCTTTTATAGTGACTCTATTAATAAGCCTTAATAGAAAAATATCAACAACATATTTGTTTATAGGTCTAGTGTTGTTTTGAGTAAATGACAAGTAGTGTAAGCAAGTTAAGTTGGAACGAATTTATATGATGTGTGAATATTTGTTTTTATTATATTGACTCTATTAATAAGCCTTCATAGAAAAATATCAACAATATATGTGTTTATAGGTAGTGTTGTTTTGAGTAAATGACAAGCAATGTAAGCAAGTTAAGTTGGAACAAATTTATATGATGTGTGAATCTAACATGAAAGGTGCGAAGTTTATTTTTATTTCATTTGACATCACATGGTACTAGTCCCATGGAAGGGGCAATGACTCTATTAATGAGCCTTCATAGAAAAATATCAACAACATATGTGTTTATAGGTAGTGTTGTTTTGAGTAAATGACAAGTAGTGTAAACAAGTTAAGTTGGAATGAATTTATATGATGTGTGAATCTCTATTTTTGTGATACAAGATATTTCTCAATTCCAAATTATGTGGGAGTAAATTCTGATGTTTAAAAGTTATGAATGTTTTTTTATAGTTCTAACGTGAAAGGTGCAAAGTTTACTTTTATTTCATCTAGCATCATATGGTACTGGTCCCATGAAAGGGGTTTGGGCTCCTATTTATTATTTTGCAGCCAGTTCCATGGAAAATTGCTGTTATAAAGACTAATAAAATAAATAGCTGCAAATTTTTGTTGGGTAGTGAAGATGGCTTATGTTTACTCCACTAATTTAGAGACTTCTATGTTTATGTGGTAAGCTACATTGTCGTTTAAAAAAATAAAATAATTTTTTATTACTTAATATTTCTATATTTTTATCCAAGAATCTTTTCTCACTTTGGATATTGAATAAATAACTTAAAAATGCATGGGACTCCTATAAAATGGGCTCCTAATTTTACGTAGTAGCAATTCACTTAGAAATTTTAGTTAGTCTTCTTGTATGGGACTATAGCTTATGTGATAATAAATTGATTGATGAAAATATTAATGTAAGTGTAGAAATATCCGACTTAATGAAAGTAGTGAATTTGATTATAGGTTCTTAGTACATATAACAAAATTATACTTCTAATGTAAAAGGTAAGGCATATGTTTTTATTTCATTTGGCACAATATGGAAGTGGTCTTATAGAAGGGGTTTGGGTACCTATTTTTTTATATTTCATTTGGCACAATATGGTGGTCTTATAGAAGAGGTTTAAGTATGTTTTTATTTCATTTGGAACAATATGGAAGCGGTCCCATAGTAGGGTTTTCATTACATATCTTTAATTTTGTATGAAAAAGTTTTAGTTACAATAAAAGAAGAGCTCTACATTTATAGCTACAGCTTTACATTTATAGCTACATATTCTTATTAGGTAGTGGAGAGGAATTTAAAGTTTTTGTGGCACATCTTACATGAAATTTTAATTATAAATTTTTATTCACTTCAAATATCTTAACAAGGAGAATATAAAAAT
>VDFB02058242.1:148916729-149019941 GCA_007258455.2 Sequoia sempervirens
ATATCAAAAAATGCAAAACCTCATACCTGTGATGCCCAAGTCTCTGCCCGATCCTGAGATGTTTCTCCTTTTTAATTTTCCCCAGATCCTCATACATGTGAGCAAAGATCAAATATGTAAGAAAATCTTTTACTCTTTCTGTGAAAGTTATATTCATATAGACCTGTAACTTCATTTCAAAATACAAACAATGAACCTGCCTGTTAATTTGACTATACCCATCAAATGACCTTGCAGAACGAAATTATCTTGACCCATCAAATGACTTTTTTGTTTTGCAGAACTAAATCATCTTGTTATTCGCAGAGAAGAAATGAACCAAAAAACCGTTTGCACAGTCTAAAACAATACCCACAACCTTAACTTCTTTTAATCACAATTTGGAGTCTGCCATCCAAAGTCAATACTTGGCGAGAAAAAACTGGGAATAATAAATAATGTGTTCAGACTGTCAGATTACGGTCTCAACCACTGCTGCCAACAACATTATGATGTGCCATTTTAATTTTCCTGCTTTTATCAATTGCCATCATATATTTCACAAAAAATATGCCACGCCAAAATAAAGACTTTTCTTACCAATTGCCACGTGTGCATATATATCATTTTGCCAACAAAATGAATGTTTGATATGGTTAACAATCTCCCCCATTTTTGATGCAAAAATTTTCACCAAGAAATACAATGCTGATTTACCATGAAATGCTAGAAATCAAACCAACTAACCAGAATCAACCAAAAACTGATAAAACAATAAGAGAAATCAATTCTCCAAACTGTGAGATACATGATTAACCAATGAACCAATCGAATTAGTGATTAACCTATGAATGAAACCTGTGATCCAAATGCATCCAAATGCAAGAACCAAACCTGAACCTGACCAAACCAAATCTGTAGAAGAACCAAACCAAACTTGTAGAAGAACCAAACCTGTGACCAAACCAAATCTGTAGAAGAACCAAACCTGTGAAAATTCTTGTTAAAAATTTGATAATTGAATGAATACTCCCCCAAAATTTATGCATCAAAAATCTAACCATCTGCTTTTCATAAATGTTTTCTGTGAAAGAAGCAGAAACCTAACACAGAATATTGAAGAGTAAAAACTTATTCCAGCATGGATTGAGAGAAGACTCCCAATCGATTTCTTAACTGTTCAAACAATTCTCTAGGTAGAGCTTTGGTAAAAATATCAGCAACTTGTAGTTTAGAAGGCACATGAATAAGAATGACCTCATTTGATGACACATGTTCGCGAATAAACTGCAATTTGATGGCAACATGCTTAGTTCTAGAATGCATAACAGGGTTTTTAGAAATCTGGATAGCACTAGTATTGTCACAAAGGATCTTCAGAGGTTTTTGAACATAAATACCCAAATCTGAAAGCTGATAAGACATCCAAAGTAACTGAGTACAACATGCTGTTGCAGCAATAATTTCAGACTCAGCAGTAGAAATAGTGACACATTCTTGTTTTTTACTGTGCCAAGCAACTAACCGATCACCTAAGAAAAATGCAGCACCACTAGTACTTCGTTGATCATCTTTACATCCACCCCAATCAGCATCTGTATAACCAATTAGAGTAAAATCATCATTTTTGGGATACCACAAACCATAATCCAAAGTACCTTGTAAGTATTTAAAGATACAGTGAACAGCATTGAGATGAGATTGACGAGGAGCTGCTTGATATCTAGCAACTTGACATACAGAGTGCATTATATCTGGTCTAGAAGCAGTAAGATATAAAAGACTCCCTATCATAGACCGATACTCCCTCTGATCAACAAGAGGAGATTCATCAATTTTCATCAACTTACATCCAGTTTCCATTGGTGTGCCAACTGGATTACAAGTATCCATTTGAAACCTTTTAAGCATTTCCTTAGCATATTTCAGTTGAGAGATAAACAAACCATGTTCAAGCTGAGAGACTTGAATTCCCAAGAAAAATGTCAAAGGTCCTAGCATAGACATCTCAAATTCAGACTCCATGATTCCTGAAAAAGTTTGTGCTAAATGATCATTAGTAGAACCAAAAATAATATCATCTACATATATTTCAACAGCCAATAAATTTTCATTGTCCATTTTTGTATACAATGTGTTGTCCACATTTCCTTTAATGAATCCATTTGCAATTAGATGTTTATCCAATCTGGAATACCAAGCTCGAGGAGCTTGTTTTAAACCATACAAGGCCTTTTTGAGACGAAGAACATAATCAGGCTTGTCAGAAGATTCGAAACCTTCTGGCTGTTCCATATAAACTTCCTCCTCAAGGTACCCATTTAAGAAGGCAGTTTTGACATCCATTTGGTAAATAGTGAAATTTTTATGAGTGGCATATGCAAGAAAGATTCTGATTGATTCCATCCTTGCAACTGGTGCAAAGGTTTCACCAAAATCAATTCCTTCTTGTTGTGCATATCCTTTGCAAACAAATCTGGCTTTATTCCTGATCACTTCCCCTTCCTCATTCAGTTTATTGCGGAATATCCATTTTCCACCAATAACATTTTTATCATTAGGTCTGGGAACAAGTTCCCAAGTCTTGTTTTTCTCTATCTGATTTATTTCATCCTGCATAGCATTTTTCCAACTGGGATTTGATAGGGCTTCAGTTACATTCTTTGGTTCAAAATCTGCTATCAAACAAAATTGTTCAGCAATATTTACTTGTTCTCCTATTTTGGCTTTCCTTCTAGTTAAAATTCCTTTATCAATATCACCAATAACTTGAGACTCAGAATGTCTCTTAGCTATTATTCTAGAAGATGTTTTTAACTTTGATCCATCACTAGTTATTTTAGAATTGGAACAATTTTCTGATTCTATTTTTCCTGCAAGTTCATCTTCATCATCAGTTTCAACTTTATCATGTTCACAATTTTCATTATGTAAACTTTCTGACTTTTGAAAAGATAAACTTTCATATTCTTCTTTGTCATTACAGCATACAAATGTTTCATCAAACATGACATTTATAGCTTCTACAATTTTGTTCAGCCTTTTATTATAGCATTTATATGCTTTGCTATGTGTAGAGTACCCAAGAAAAATCCCTTCATCAGATCTTGAGTTAAAGTTTTCTAGAGAATCATCATTCTTTCTGATAAAACATTTGCAACCAAATATTTTAAAGTTCTTAACATTTGTTGTTTTCCCATACCATAATTCATATGGAGTATAAGCTGTTCTAATTCTGATTTGTGCTCTATTTAAAATATAGACAGCTGTATGAACAGCTTCTTTCCAGAACTTGTCAGGCAACTTTGCTTCATTCAACATGGTCCTGGCCATTTCCTTGACAGTTCTATTTTTTCTTTCTACAACCCCATTTTGTTGTGGTGTCCTAGCAGTAGAGTATTGTCTTTTTATACCTCGTTTTTCACAATACTCAATAAATTCTTGAGAAGTGAACTCTCCTCCTCTATCTGATCTTAAGCATTTCAGTTTTAAATCAGTTTCTCTTTCCACCATCTTTCTGAAAATTTTGAAACGTTCAAAGGCTTCTGATTTATGTTTCAGAAATGTTACCCAAACCATTCTTGAATAATCATCTACGAACAGCATGAAATATCTTTCATCATTTAATGAGGCTGTTTTGGTTGGACCACATAAATCAGTATGTACTAGTTCAAGTGGTCTATTTGACAAATATTCTTTTGTTTTAAAAGAAACTCTTGTTTGCTTGCCTTTTATACACTCTTCACAAATAGATGCAGGTTTAGTTATTTGCGGTAGACCCCTGACCTTTTTGTTCTTGCTGATTCTAGCAAGATTATCAAAGTTCAAATGTCCCAGTCTTTTGTGCCACAGCCAATTTTCTTCCACTTGACTCATAAAGCAGGTATTGACCAAAGATGTTTCTTGAATAGTTGAATCTATCAGATTATACAGATTACCATTTGTTCTTAACCCACTGGCAATGACTCTATCTTTCCCATTTTTAATATAACATTCTTTTGCATTAAAAGAGATAGAATATCCATTATCACATATCTGACTGACACTTAAAAGGTTATGTTTCAACCCTTCAACAAAGTATACATCATGTATTGGTGTATCATTGTTTAAGATTATTGAGCCTTTTCCTGTTATATAAGCTCCTGAGTTATCACCAAAACGTACAAATCCTCCATCAAAGTTTTCTAAGGTTTTGAATTTGTTCTTGCATCCAGTCATATGGTGAGAACAGCCACTATCCAATACCCATGTTGCAGATTTCTGAGCAAATAAGACTGTTTCAACGATTAAGGACTTTTCATTTGTCTTTACTTGTTTCCATATTTGTTTAGGTCTCAAATTTAATTTACACTGATTTGCATAGTGACCATAGTAAAAACATTTGAAGCATCTAATAACTTTTCTTTTGCCTTGACTAGTGCTATTTTTACAAAAGATTGCTTTGTGCCCAAAAATATTACAGTTGAAACAATATCCATTGAAAAAAAACTTCATTTTCTGACTAGTAGATTCTTCAGATGAACATTGTAAGATATTCAGTTTTTTATCCTTTTCTTCAAGTAAGAGTTTTTGACTTTCTATAATTGAATTTGCTTTTATTAACTCATCTTGAAGATTTTGATTTTCAGTCTCATGATTTGCAACTGATTTTTTTAACCTTTTAATTTCTTGCAGTGATTTTAGAAGTTCTTCTTCAAGATCTACTTCTATTTCTAAATCAGATGAGGATTCAGGCTCATTTGATTCAGATTTAGGAGTATGTATTATTTCAGCCATGAACAACTTTTCCCCTTCTTCATCTGCATCACTGGATTCTTCATTTGGATCTTCTTTTGAAAGAAGACTTTTCTTTTTGAAATCTTTAAACCTTTTATTCTGATTCCAAGGCTTCTTTCTAGAAAACTTCTCAGATTTCTCATCACAATCGTCAAGTTCAATATTTGGGCATCTAGCAGCAAAGTGTCCTAATTGACCACAGCTGAAGCATTTAGGTTTGCCTTTATATTTCTTTGTCATTCTTTTAACCAGTAATGCTTCTAAAGCATCAGTTAGATCTGAATCACTCTCATCATTCTTTTCAGCCTTAAAGGCTGATTCTTTTGATGAAGAACTAGCTTGATTGCTAATTCTCATTTCATATGCAGTTAGAGTTCCTTGAAGTTGATGTAAAGTCATTTTTGAAAAACTTTTCTTTTCTTCTAATGTAGAAATTTTTGTTTCAAATTTAGGTAGTACTGACCTAATGACCTTTGAAACAACATCATGTTCTTCTATGTCTTCACCTAGACCCTTCCTGGCATTCACAACTTCCTCAACTCTTAAAAAATATGCAGCAATGGTTTCATCCTCACTCATTTTCAGATTGTCAAACTGAGTTTTAAGAGTAATCAATTTAGACTCTTTAACTTTGTCATCTCCTTGATAGATAGTTTCAAGTTTTACCCATATATCATTTGCAGATTTGCAATAAATGACTTTGGCAAAGACATCTCTAGTAAGACCACAGAGAAGAGCATATCTAGCCTTCTTATCCAACTCAAATTTTAGTTTCTCATCAGCATCAGTAGGGACTGACGCTGGAACAGTGTATTTTGTTGTTACTACATCCCACATCCTTACATCTAGAGAATGTATAAATGCTTCCATTTTAACTTTCCAGAAAACATAATCATTTCCATCAAATAAAGGTGCCCTATTAAGGAAAGCTCCTTCAGAATGTGCCATAACTTCCAATATCCTGGGATCAATTCCTAAAGGGAATCCTACGCTCTGATACCACTTGTTGGAAGTGCCAAGGTTCTGAGGGGGGGGGTGAATCAGAACCTTATTACCTTATTTCAAAATTCATTACAATTTTTGCAATAAGCAACTCATAACTGAATATATTCAATCTATGCAGGAGAAATGTAAACATTCATCATAAACATAAAGTAATGGAACTCACAAAATGAAGAGACACCCAAATTGTGCCGAGTGGAAAACCCTCCAAAACCTCACGATTTTGTCATAGGGAGAAAAACCACTCCTTGAACCTGTATCCTTTATTGATTCCCAATCCTTTACAATCGGCAGTAACTACTGCTCAGAAATTTTAATACATCTCATATACATATACAAATGTGTATATGTCACTCATATATGTACACAAGTTTATGATAAAAACTTTCAAGCCTCTTATCCTCAGATACATATAAATATGTTTTTTACACACACTCACATGTATCTAAAGATTACAAGTGCTATATTTATAGAAATGAACTTCGAATCAGATCAGTTACATGTATCTAACTGAACCAGTTAGAGTTTGTTATACAAACTTCCTTTTTAAAATGCTTTTCGAGAAACTAACAAAACAGTTTTAGTTTACGAATTTGTTTCTGTCAAAAATTGGTAATCATTAAGCTTCCATATAATTTCACTTTTGAGATACTCGAAAAATAGTTTCCATAACGTCATTTTGTATTGCAACTGACTGGAAATGCTTAAACATTTCCTTTTGTTTTGAACAAACAAAAAAAACTGTATATAATATCCTGGGTTTAATACCCAAAATTTATTCAATCTTCTAAAACTGCGTAGAGATATTCTGGGTTTGAAACCCTCTTTAGAAGATATCAAAAATGCAAAACCTCATACCTGTGATGCCCAAGTCTCTGCCCTATCCTGAGAAGTTTCTCCTTTTTTAATTTTCCCCAGATCCTCATACATGTGAGCAAAGATCAAATATGTAAGAAAATCTTTTACTCTTTATGTGAAAGTTAAATTCATATAGACCTATAACTTCATTTCAAAATACAAACAATGAACCTGCCTGTTAATTTAACTATACCCATCAAATGACCTTGCAGAACGAAATTATCTTGACCCATCAAATGACTTTTCTGTTTTGCAGAACTAAATCATCTTGTTATTCGCAGAGAAGAAATGAACCAAAAAACTGTTTGCACAGACTAAAACAATACCCACAACCTTAACTTCTTTTAATCACAATTTGGAGTCCGCCATGCAAAGTCAATACTTGGCGAGAAAAAACTGGGAATAATAAATAATGTGTTCAGACTGTCAGATTACGGTCTCAATCACTGCTACCGACAACATTATGATGTGTCATTTTAATTTTCCTGCTTTTATCAATTGCCATCATATATTTCACAAAAAATATGCCACGCCAAAATAAAGACTTTTCTTACCAATTGCCACGTGTGCATATATATCATTTTGCCAACAGAACGGATGTTTGATATGGTTAACAACAACTACCTCACCGTACTCTGTTCTCTCTGCTGCGATGAAAACATTTCCAGCTTCTTTCACATGCCACTGTTGTGAGCACATATAATCTTTGTTCTCAGATTTTCTCCATGCTGGAAAAGACTTAAATATTAATTGCAATTAAATGTATTTGGTGTGTTTTTCTTTTGCTGTGCATATACGTTGAACTAAGTAGTCTTTTTTGGTAGAGTTGTATGTATTGAAAAACAGAGAGCAGATGAATGTATTGCTGCTGTAACAGTTTGAAGCAACAAAAAATAGGGGAGCATGAATTTTTTTTCTTTTTTGGGTAAAGAAAAAGAGCAGCAGCTATAAGTTTGTTTGATGAGAGCAAATATTGTATGTCTTTCAAATATATAATATGAAATTGAAATCATTTTCAGATTTGTGTGTTTATATTTCTATTTTCTGCTCTTTGTTTTAGTACTCTCCTCTGCCTCTTCCCTTCATCTGCTATCAGAGCCAGAGGTTGCTCAAAGTAAGGTTTTGAAAGAGCCAAGAGTTGTTCAAAGCAAGGTTTAGCAGAGCCAACAATTATAAAAATGTTTTTCAAAGAATTCTAGTAAAGGCATTCAAACAAGCTATTCATAGTCAACAATGACAAACACAAGCACAAGCTTGACAAATCCACAAATTCCTCATTTTAATGGTAAAAATTATGATTATTGGTCTATCACTATGAAAGCATTGTTTTGTTCTTAGGACATATAGGATCTAGTAGAGAATGGTTTTCCGGAACCAATTGATGTTGCAACATATAATGCATTATCACAAGCCGAAAAAGACTTATTAAGGGATAATAAGAAGAAAGACTCAAAAGTCTACTTCTATATATTTCAAGCAGTACATGAGATCATTTTTCCAAGGATTGCAACAACTAAGTCTAAACAAGCATGGGATATCCTCCAAACAACATACCAAGGAATGACAAAGGTTAAAACAACAAAGCTACAAATGCTAAGAAGGGATTTTGAAACAATCTTTATAAAAGATTCAGATTCAATAGACACTTTCTTCACACAAGTGATTGGTTTAGTTAGGGGAGAAGACCCAGTATCCGCCAGGGCTAACTTCGCGCAACTGTAGAATTCAAACCGTGCATCGAATTGAAATTTTTTTTTATGGGTTTTTTTCGCTACGAGTTACGTGCTTATAACTAAGGTTTTGGCTTCTGAGCAATTTGATCAAGTGTGGGAGCGTTGGATATGCGTGTGGAGGTCAAAAAGTCACCTTTTAGAGGTGTCGTCCATTTGCCGCCACCTAATGTCCCAGTATCGCCCGCTATAATTTCAATCAATTATAGCTATTTTAGCACTTAAAATCACTCAAATCATTCACTTTAGCACTTAATGAGCAGCTATTGGTGTTTTTGTAATTATTTATTCAATAAAATAAAAATTTTTAATGGATCAAAGTGAATTTTTTTTGGTGGGTTAAGTGAGCATGGAGGTGGCGGTAATTCAATGGGGGGCGGTAACTGGGTCCTTTCCCCTAATCAAATTAGATCACATGGTAAGACATTTGAAAATAGGAGAGTGGTTGAAAAGATTTTAAGGAGTTTACCCACAAGGTTTGAATCCATTGTTGTGGCCATAGAGGAAACAAATAACCTCTCATAGTTTTCAATTGATGAGTTCCATGCATCTCTCATTTCACATGAGCGTAGGTTGAGTAGGTTAGCAAAAAAATCACTGGAGAATGCATTCAAATCACAAGTCTCAATCATACAAGGTAGAGGTAGAGGTAGATCAAATTTTAGAGGTAGAGGAAGAAATTCTTATAGAAGTGGAAAAAGTAGCCCATCAAGCTCAAGTGGAAGAGGCAACAACCAAAACTCAAGCCAAAGCCCAACTCAAAATCAATCACAAGGTCAAAGGTATGAAAAATCTTGAATTCAATGTCACTATTGCAAAATGTTTGGGAATTATTCAAATGAATGTAGAAAGAAGCAACATGATTTTAGTAAACAAAATGCAAATTTCACAAAAGAAAATCAAATCCAAAAATCAGAACAAAGAACCATGTTTTTGGCATGCAATGTTGCACAAGCAAATGAAAAGGATGTATGGTTTTTAGACTCAGGTTGCAATAATCACATGACTCAGAACCTAGAAATGTTTTCAAGTTTAGGTGATAATATAAAATCAGATGTCACATTGGGTAATGAAAAAAAAGTGTCAGTTATGGGTAAAGGAAACATCAACATTCTAACTAAACAAGGGGAGAAGTATATTTTAGATGTCTATTTTGTGCTTGGTCTAAAACGCAACCTAATGCACATTGAATAACTTGTTCAAAAGGGGTATAAAGTCTTTTTCAAAAATAGAGAATGCATAATTTTGGATAAATTTCCAAGTAACCAGCTCATTGCCAAAGTCAAAATGACAAGTAATAGAATGTTTCCTCTAAAGATTAAGCCAAATTTGAATGTGGAATATGCTCAAACACACTCTACAATGAAATCACAAGAGGATAAAGAAGAAGTTGCAGCAGTTACATAAAAAATATTTCAAGTATAAATAAAAGATGGAAATTGTTTATGACACTTAAGATTTGTGCATCTCAACTTTGGAGGTTTAAACCAACTAAATCAGAAGAGTATGCTAAAGGGTTTTCCATTAATAGAGAAATTGAAAAGAGTTTGTGAAGGATTCATTTTTGGAAAACAACATAGAGAAACATTTCCAACTGATAAGTCAATTAGAGAAAAAGAACCTTTGGAAATTGTGCATTTAGATTTGTGTGGACCTATGCAAACACATTCAATTGGTGGAAGTTTCTACTTCTTGACTTTTATTGATGATTATTCAAGGAAAACATGGGTCTACTTTCTAGAGCAAAAGAATGAAGTGTTTGATTTCTTCCGTCAATTCAAGGCTCTTGTTGAAAAACAAAGTGGGTACTACATCAAAACATTGAGAACAGATAGAGGTGGCGAATACATTTCAAAATAATTTCTAAATTATTGCAAATAACATGGAATTCAGAAGAAATTCACAACTAGATACACACCTCAACAAAATGGGGTGGCTGAAAGGAAAAATAGAACTATCATGGAAACGGCTAAAAACATGTTGAAATCCAAACATTTGCCAAATGAATGTTGGGTTGAAGCTATAGCATGTACAAACTATATAATGAATAGATGTCCAACAAAAAGTGTCAAGAATATGATTTTAGAAGAAGCCTGGGGTGGAATAAAACATAGTGTTGCTCATATGAGAGTTTTTGGATGTGTGGCATATGCACATGTGCTAGATGAATTAAGGAGAAAATTAGACAACAAATAAGAAAAATGCATATTTGTTGGATATACTGATGAATCAAAAGCCTACAAGTTGTATAATCCAATAAGAAAAAGGTTATAACCAGCAAGGATGTGCTATTCATAGAAGATGAAGCATTGGATGGAAGTGTAGAAAAATCGTTCAACATATCAGCAAGTATACCACAAGAGGAAAATGAAGTTTTTATACCAACAAATACTCGTTCAAATGTGACTCCTTCCACACCCATTCAAGCTCAACAAAGTGGTCCACAAGTGACACCATCATCAAGTGTAAGGGCATCATCACATATACAAGCAAAAACTCAAGCAAGTGGACAACAAATGCAGGATCAAAAATCCCACATTCCATTGGTTCTACATCAAGTGACATGTGTCAAATCTTACATTGGAAAGCTTGAGGAGACAAAAAATTAGAAGTATAAGAGACATTTATGAGCAAAATGAAGGTGAGAATAATGCTGGTCAGATTTCTCTTTTTACATTTTATTCACAAGTATAAGATCCAATTCATTTTGAAGATGCAATTAAACATGAAAAATAGGTAAATGCAATGGATGAAGAAATTGATTCAATTGAAAAGAATCAAACATGGGAGTTAGTGAGCCTTCCAAAAGACAAGGATGTCATAGGAGTGAAGTGGGTTTACAAAACCAAGTTGAGTGCAAATGGTGATGTGTAAAAACATAAAGCAAGACTAGTTGCTAAGGGTTATTCATAACAACCCAGAGTTGATTACAATGGGACATTTGCTCCCGTAGCACGTTTAGACACCATGAGAATGATACTTGCCATAGTAGCTCAAAACAAGTGGCCTTGTTTATCAAATGGATGTAAAATCAACATTCTTAAACAGTCATCTTGAAAAAGAAGTTTATGTGGAACAACCACCTGGGTATGAGATTTTAGGCCAAGAAGAAAAGGTTTATAATCTCAAGAAAGCACTATATGGTCTCAAGCAAGCCCCAAGAGCTTGGTACAATAGAATTGATTCATATCTCATACAAAATGGCTTCAATAAGTGTTGTAGTGAGCCAACATTGTACACAAAGATGAATGAAAAAGGTGAAATTATCATTGTATGTTTATATGTTGATGATTTAATATTCATGGGTGACTTATCAATTGATTTGTTCAAATGAACTATGAAGAAGGAATTTGAAATGACTGATTTGGGACTCATGAAATACTTTTTAGGCATTGAGGTGAATCACAATGAAAATGGTATATCCATCTCTCAAACAAAGTATGCAATTTATATTTTGAAAATGTTTAACATGTTGAATTGCAAATCAACACTAACACCAATTGTCACAAGTTTGAAGCTAAGCAAAGATGACAAAGGATCTAATGTAAATCCAACTTTGCATAAGAGACTTGTTGGTAGTCTCATGTACATAATAGACACAAGGCTAGACATAATATATAGTGTAAGTTTGATTTAAAGGTTCATGTGGTTTCCAAAAGACTCACATTGGAAAGCTGGGAAAAGAATCTTAAGATATGTGAGTGGAACAAGGAATTATGACATCCAATATTCAAGCTCAAATGAGTTCAAACTCATAGGGTACATGGATAGTGATTCTGTTGGAAGCATTGATGATAGAAAGAGCACATTTGGTTATATTTTTCACTTTGGCATCGGTGTAGTATCATGGGCTTCAAAAAAACAACCCATTATCACACTTTTATTTGCTAAAGCAGAGTATGTAGCAGCAACAGGGGCATCATGCCAAGCAATTTGGATGAGAAGAGTGATGAAAGAGTTGAAACATGAACAAGAAGATGCAACAAAGATATATTGTGACAACAACTCAGCCATAGTATTGTTCAAAAATTAGTCTTTCACAAGAGAAGCAAATATATTGACACTAGATATCATTTTATTAGAGAAATGATTAACAATGGAGAAATCTTTTTGGATTTTTGCAGGTCTCAAGATCAATGTGCAAAAATTTTCACCAAAGTGTTAGGGAAAAAAAAATTGTTTATCAAAAAGATCGATTGGGCATCATAGATGAGATTAGTTGTGATTAAAGGGGAGTGTTGGAATTAATACCAACTACCTCACTGTACTCTGTTCTCTCTGCTACGAGGAAAACATTTCCAGCTTCTTTCACACACCACCATTCTGTGCACATATAATCTCTATCCTCAGATTTTCTCCATGCTGTAAAAGACTTAAATATTAATTGCAATTAAATGTGTTTGGTGTGTTTTTCTTTTGCTGTGCATATACGTTGAAATGAGTAGTCTTTTTTTTGGTAGAGTTGTATTTATTGAAAAACTGAGAGCAGATGAATGTATTGCTGCTGTAACAGTCTAAAGCAACAAAAAACATGGGAGCTTGAATTTTTATTTCTTTCTGGGTAAAGAAAAAGAGAAACAACTCTAAGTTTGTTTGATGACAACAAATATTGTATGTCTTTGAAATATATAATATGAAACTGAAATCATTTCAGATTTGTGTGTTTAAATTTCTATTTTCTGCTCTTTGTTTTAGTACTCTCCTCTGCCTCTTCCCTTCGCCATGAAGATTGAGTTTTATGATGTTAGCATAAACATTTTTGGCACTTCGAATAAGTGTGTATACAAAGACTTATTGGAATCTAAGCAAATGATAAATGTATTTGTAGGGTTATTCAAGAGTGAAATATTAGCTTTTTAATGATAAGTGTTGGAACTTCTCATTATTGGCATATTGCTGGCATGAAATTAAGCAACACAATGCTATACCTTATCTTGGCTGAGAGCAAGAATCTTGATCATGAAGATCCTAGCAAGTAGAGGCGTGAACATGGATCGTGATAGTTGTAGACTCCTATGACTAGAATAAACTATATTGACACCTTTATAAATTGGTAATGTCGATCCATGCATAACATCGGGGAACATTTGATCTGCTTAGCTAACATTTGAAAACTTGATGTAGGTCGTGTTTGCAGGCTGAAGTCTGCATTGAGAAAACTCATCAATATAGGAGTTTTTTAAGGCTGACCTTATTTATGGTATGTAGTTTTAGCTTTGAGGAATTTTCAGAATCGTAATTTCTTGAAGCATTTATTGAATTAACGTTCAACTTCTAACTGACGTTAATTAGTTTAGGACTTCTATGTCTCGCTTACATTAAAAAAGTGGGAAGTATCATTGCAAAGCTTACCATTTCTAGAGCTGAAGCACTTGTTCGTGTGAAGACTAATTTAGGGTTAGTTTATATCAAACATGTTGAAGGTGAAAGATTGCTGATACGTTTCACATTTGATTGGATCAAATGGTGCTCGAATATGCTTGTTATGAAGGCTAATTTAGGGTTCAATTTATATCAAACATGTTGAATGCGAGATTCCTTATATGCTTCACATTTTATTGGATCAAATGGTGCTCTGATGTGCTTGTATAAATTTGAACATAAATTAATTGGAATGTTAATGAGTATCTTAAGCTCTCAATTTTATTATTAATATGATATGTAAAAGTTGTGCCATGTTATAGTGACTCTATTAATAAGTCTTCATAGAAAAATATCAACAGGTAGTGTTGTTTTGAGTAAATGACAAGTAGTGTAAGCAAGTTAAGTTGGAACGAATTTATATGATGTGTGCATCTTCGTTTTTGTGACACAAGAGATTTCTCAATTCCAAAATTATGTGGGAGTAAATTTTGATGTTTAAAAGTTATGAATGTTTTCTTTTATAGTGACTCTATTAATAAGCCTTAATAGAAAAATATCAACAACATATTTGTTTATAGGTCTAGTGTTGTTTTGAGTAAATGACAAGTAGTGTAAGCAAGTTAAGTTGGAACGAATTTATATGATGTGTGAATATTTGTTTTTATTATATTGACTCTATTAATAAGCCTTCATAGAAAAATATCAACAATATATGTGTTTATAGGTAGTGTTGTTTTGAGTAAATGACAAGCAATGTAAGCAAGTTAAGTTGGAACAAATTTATATGATGTGTGAATCTAACATGAAAGGTGCGAAGTTTATTTTTATTTCATTTGACATCACATGGTACTAGTCCCATGGAAGGGGCAATGACTCTATTAATGAGCCTTCATAGAAAAATATCAACAACATATGTGTTTATAGGTAGTGTTGTTTTGAGTAAATGACAAGTAGTGTAAACAAGTTAAGTTGGAATGAATTTATATGATGTGTGAATCTCTATTTTTGTGATACAAGATATTTCTCAATTCCAAATTATGTGGGAGTAAATTCTGATGTTTAAAAGTTATGAATGTTTTTTTATAGTTCTAACGTGAAAGGTGCAAAGTTTACTTTTATTTCATCTAGCATCATATGGTACTGGTCCCATGAAAGGGGTTTGGGCTCCTATTTATTATTTTGCAGCCAGTTCCATGGAAAATTGCTGTTATAAAGACTAATAAAATAAATAGCTGCAAATTTTTGTTGGGTAGTGAAGATGGCTTATGTTTACTCCACTAATTTAGAGACTTCTATGTTTATGTGGTAAGCTACATTGTCGTTTAAAAAAATAAAATAATTTTTTATTACTTAATATTTCTATATTTTTATCCAAGAATCTTTTCTCACTTTGGATATTGAATAAATAACTTAAAAATGCATGGGACTCCTATAAAATGGGCTCCTAATTTTACGTAGTAGCAATTCACTTAGAAATTTTAGTTAGTCTTCTTGTATGGGACTATAGCTTATGTGATAATAAATTGATTGATGAAAATATTAATGTAAGTGTAGAAATATCCGACTTAATGAAAGTAGTGAATTTGATTATAGGTTCTTAGTACATATAACAAAATTATACTTCTAATGTAAAAGGTAAGGCATATGTTTTTATTTCATTTGGCACAATATGGAAGTGGTCTTATAGAAGGGGTTTGGGTACCTATTTTTTTATATTTCATTTGGCACAATATGGTGGTCTTATAGAAGAGGTTTAAGTATGTTTTTATTTCATTTGGAACAATATGGAAGCGGTCCCATAGTAGGGTTTTCATTACATATCTTTAATTTTGTATGAAAAAGTTTTAGTTACAATAAAAGAAGAGCTCTACATTTATAGCTACAGCTTTACATTTATAGCTACATATTCTTATTAGGTAGTGGAGAGGAATTTAAAGTTTTTGTGGCACATCTTACATGAAATTTTAATTATAAATTTTTATTCACTTCAAATATCTTAACAAGGAGAATATAAAAATTCATGAGATCCTTTTTTTAAAATGGGATCCTAAGTATTTTCAACAACACCCACTTTATTTAAGCAAGTCCCCTTCCATGAGACCATAATTTATGTGATTAGAAATTGATGGATGGGAAAATGGAGGTTATATAGTTCACGAGTTAAGCTATGGAAATTTTAGCTTTACAAAATTAGTGATTTTTTTTTTGTTAGATTTTTGGTACATTCAATTAATTTTTTACATGTCAGTATATAGTTTGGATAGTTGTATGTGCAAGACAATTTTATGGTCATAATAATTGTAAATATCATTCACAGGTTAGTGCTCTTAAATATTATTAAAGGGGAAGGGAAAATGGGCTTGTTGAAACAAAGTTGATTTTATAATTTGTGATGTATGATGATTTTGCTTCAGGTTGGGCATGCAAAATGAGGCTAAATCCATCATATGTTTATTTATTATGAGTTCATTCCAATTCAAAGTGTATACCTTTTATAAATCTGTCATTATTATGTGTGTCGAGTTAAAGTTTGAAAGGTATCAAGGTCAATTATATATTTTTGGGCATAATATTAATATAAATTGACCTTGTTAAAATACAAACACCATTGAATTCATAAATTATGTTGTTATCACTTCATTATGGTCTTAAAGAAATTTATATTTTATTGGGCATTATATAATTATGAATTGAGTTAGTTGAAATACAACCATCATTAAAGTCATTGTGTATGTTGGTTATAATTTTATTGTATGTGGTAAGTCTTAATGTTAAAAGTATTTAGGTAATTTATTTGTTGGGAATGATATGTGATTAGAAATTGACCAATGGAAGTATAGACTCCAACGAATTCATAAATTAAGTAGTTTGTTTGTTGTAGTATATTCAAATAATTTGTTAATGTCAAAATGCAACATCTATGGTTCAAGATGTAACTCTTTAATTTGATGCTAATGTTACTTTTTAAATATTGTTTAAAATTCAATGCAATCTCCAAAAGGATCAAAGTTGTTCAATAATTTAAACCTTTGTAACAAGAAGAAAGTTAAGCTTGTCTAGCAAAGTTATGGTAGCTAGAATGTTCTCTTGATAGAATGGGGAATTGTAGCCAAATTTATGGTTTTAGTAGAGTTTTTCTTGAGTTGAATACATAACAGAGGTTCAATCCATCACATATTCTTATTTATTATTAGTTCATTTTAAATTAAATTGTCTTGGTCAAATTCATCATTTATTTATGTAACAAGTTTTTCTTAGGATAAACATGTCATCAAGGAAGGAAAGTAGTTACTAAGGCAACATTTCAAATACATATTTGTTTTGGAATGGTGAAATTTGTATGCCCATGTTATTTTTTTGTATTACTTGTATAATAAAAGAAACAAGTACAAATCATAGATTATGTGCTCATTCGAGAATAAGATCTAGAATACCCCTCATTACAACATATCATCAGTTTTCCCCCCTTTACATGAGATCAAAAAACAAAAAACCAATAGTATCAGCAACCTTTCTAGTCTACCCCATTACAAAATGACAACAATTACCCTCAACTGAATGAGGTCATAGGAGTGGAACCCAAAAAATAACCTGCATTAGAGTTTCATTAGTTACATCAAAGCATCATTACCAGAATATACAGTTATATACCACTATTCTAATATAAACATCTAATACAAATAAAAAATGATATAAACAAAATGTGTTTGTTTCCCTCTGGTTGCTTTACTTTGTCCCATTGCCACCTCTCATAGCTATCAATGTCTCTACAACTGATAATTCTTCAATAGAAGGTTCCACTAGTTGTCTCACCTTGTCCACTTTGTTGCTTTGTCCCTCTACTAGGTCCTACTAAAATGCATGAAGAGCCCTCAAGAAAACTTCCACACCAGGATGCCCCTCAAACCACATATGCCCATACCTTGCCTCCAAGATATATATTGTGATCTATCTATTTTCTAGGTACTTCCAAAAATTTTCCTCTGAGAGTTCCACTATAATGTAGACCTGCATGGCATCATTGTATAACATGAGTGCTCTATAAGACTCAGTAACCATCCTCTTCCTTCCTTGAAACCTGTCTTCATTCCTTTCTTTCTAGATGGACCATAGAATTCTAGATGAAAGGAAGAGCCAAAATAGGGCAATGGTTTTCCCCATTTTTATGTTATGGTTAAATAATATCTTCTTAGGAAGGGGTTGTTCATTATTCCCCCAAAAATCTTGTTTGTTACAAAACAATTTCCTATATCTCTTTAGAAAAAGTACATTAAAAAAATGTGGTTAATTATCTCTAGTACTCTACAAATACTGCATATATCAATGTCATAACATTTTCTTTTGAATGATAATTTCTGTATCATTAGAAGCCACCTGAAACATGCTTTTTTTGCTTCTATTTGTTTTGACCAATTAGTTTGAAAAATATTTTTCCATTGATTCTTATTCCAATTAAGTTTCCAAGTTTGGTTGAAGTATTCTGACAGATCTGTATGGTCTGTTAGCATGGAATACATTTCTTTTACTTTATATTTCATTATATTATTTCCATTTTTCCATTGGAAGTCTTTAAATTGAGTAGTATCATTCTTAGTTTCCATAGGAAATATTATCTGATTGCAAGCCTCCCTAAGAATTGTGTAAGTCCTCTAGTTGGTGAGAGGGATATTGAATTAAGAACTCAGATCATTCCATTCTTTCAACTTACCATCTTTCAATATGTCTTTGAAACACCGAATTCCTTTATGAACCCACCCTCTTGTTGAGCAACCTTGAATTAATGTAAGTGGTTTCCCTTTATGTTTTAGGTTCCACCATATAGATCTGTTAGCCTAAATGATCCCATTGTACCCTTTAGTAAAGTGGTAGTTGGTTAGGCACCTTTTCATCACTTCCTAGGCTTTCCATATGGTTCTGAAAACATTAGATCCTGCAGGTAACATAGTCCACTCACTGCTAAGGATGTCACTCAAAGGAAGAGATATCCATGTTTTTGCATGCTTAGGAACAACATTGAGCATATTTTTCCTGATCATTACCTTCCAAGGTTCTCCACCTTCCAATGCCCCAATCACCCACTTCACAACCAAAGCAATACCTTGCAGACTTAAATCTTTTAACCCCAAGCCTCCCTTGGGTTTTTCAATAGTGCACCATTCCCATTTTACCAAGTGCCTCTTTCTTTTGCATTTCCCATCTAACCAAAGGAAGGCTCTTATTCTTTTCTAGATTTCATTAATCTGATATGAGTTGAAGAACCAAACAGAAGAAAAATATATATTGTAAGATGAGAGTATCTTTTGGCAGACCTGAATTCTATCGGCCAAGGATAGAAATTGTCTATTCCACTTAGTAAGTTTCTTTTCTATTTTGTCCCTAATCCACTGCCACATCTCCTTTATATTAGGTTCCACAGCAAAGGGGATACCAAGGTATCTTACCAATTTTTTGGGTCCACCCCATTGCAATCTAAATATTTTTACCCAGTTTGGAGGCTTTTCTTTCCATCCCAAGAGATAAGATTTTGAAGGGGAAATTTTAGCCCTAGAGGCTAAGTAGAAAATATATAATTTCCCCATTAGATTTGCAAGGTCTCCCTCCTCCAATGTTAACAAGATTGAGGTGTCATCAACAAACTATAGGTTAAGGAGCTCATTATCATCCAGCAATATGATGCCCCTTACCCTTGGGACTGTTGAACTCTCCCTCAAAACATAGTGTAGAGCATCTGGAGCTATTACAAACAATGCCAATGCAAGTGGACACCCTTGCCTTATGGATCTCTCAAGGGAGATATTGAGTAAGAACTCCATTGAACTGCTCAATTACATCTTGAAAGAGGGTTTTGACAATGTGATAAAAGGGATCAGGAAATCCAAAGGCCTTTATAACAAGGAGCACAAAATCCCACTCAATTTGATCACATGCCTTCTCAAAATCTAGTAACAACATTGTTGCATCCTATCATGTTAGTTTTGCCTAATTCATTGCCTCCCAGCTGGTAATCAGGTTTTCTAGTATATATATTCCTTCAATAAAAGCTATCTGTGTGGAGTTTATGATAGAGGGGAGGATGAATACCACCTTATACACTAATATCTTAGCCAAAATCTTATAAGAGACATTGAGCAGAGTGATAGGTCTCTAGTTTTTAACTAGAGTTCTATCACCCTCCTTTGGAATTAGATTTATTATCACTTTATTGATCTTACTGCCAAGTGTGCCTCTTTCAAAGGCTTCCTTGTAGAAAAGGAATAGGTCTTCACACACCCAGTCCAAAAATGTTTTGTAAAATTCTGTAGGGAGACCATCTGCCCTTGGAGACTTATCATCTTTGAGGGAGACAATGGCCTTTCTAACCTCTTATTGTGATATCTCTTTCCGCAATTCCCCTACCATTTCTTCATTGACCTTCTTTGGGATAACTCTCTCAATGTGTTCCCTTTCCTCAGTATTGGCCTCCATCCCCCCTCTGAGGAGAACATGGTCTTATAGAACTGAAAAAACTACTCTCTTATCTCCTCTTGATTGACCAAAGTGGTGCCATTTATGGTGATCTGACCAATCTATTCCCTAGATTGCTTCTCCTTAATATATATAAAGAAAATTTTTGTGCCTTTATCACCATTCTCTAACCAATTCATTTTAGCTCTTACTCTTAGACCCTAAATTTTGTGATTCTCAAGCTTCCTTAGGTTGTTTTTGGCCATGACTAACTTGTTTGTGAGTGTTTCATCCATAGGATTTGCTTGCAGATCAGTTTATTCTTGGAGAAGTTTATCTTGGAGGAGAGTCTCCCTCCTTATGTTATCTTTGGCTCTTTTTTTCCCAATTGTTTGAAACAAAACTTTCCATCCCTCTGTATTCAATGACCATCTATCAATGGGGAATAGGTTTCAGTGCATCCACTTGTTAATAAGCCTGAGGGACAGTATGGCACTTTTATAATCATTGTCCTTAAGGAAGTTGGTATTGAGGAAAAAACCATTACTATCGTCAGCAGGCTTTAGCACTCCCTCTTTGAAGCAGAACTTAGCCCTTATTAGGTGATGGTTTGATAGGGATTAGGGAGACACTTCAACCTTACACCCTTCTTTCACCAAGGAGGCTGAGAAGAATGCTTTGCTTATATAGAACCTGTCAAGTCTACAGTAAATTATCCTACCACCTCTTTGAGAATTGCACCATGTAAACCAAATGGCTTGGCTATCCTTCTTTTGTCCTTCAATGGGATCTTCAATCTCCAGTTTGGACTTCATTCTTTGCCAATAAAATCTCTAATTTCCTTTCCAATAAAATCCTATTCCACCCCATTTATATTCCTCTCTTTCTACAAAATTGAAATCTCCTCTAATGATCCAGGGGATATATTGCAAGCTGTATAACCAATTCCAGAGGAGGATCCCATCCTTATCGTCATTAGGGGCATATATTGAGCAGATCCCAAAGTATCTTTATTTTTTCTTAATAATCACCTAGACAACCTGGTTGCAAGAGGAGGTCCCTAAGCTATCCACATGCTATGCCCAATTATTTTCCATCAAAATTATAGCTACCCCTTTTCCCTTTTCACATGTTTAGTAGCAAAATAAGCCGCTTCTATCCATATCACCCTCATACTAGTTTCTAGGATGAAACCAGTGGCTTTAACCTCTTGTAACAGTACCAAATCTTTTTCCTTCTTTTGTGCTAGGAATCTTCTTACTACATGTTTTTTGTCAAGGGTTTCAAGTCCCCTTACATCCCAGGAAATACAATTGACATCCATTAATATTTTTCATTGGGTGAGGGCCCCTTATTACATTTGAAGTTATCAAAGTATTTAGGGAGTTTATTTTTTGCTTCCACCCTTTTAGCATTAGGAGGCAGGATCTTACTGAGTTTCTTTCTTTTGTCCTTTTGAGGTTAGTTGGAATCTTTATCCAGGGGGAGTTTTCCAACCTCCAGTCCTTTCTTCTTCCTATACCTCTGGGTCTTTTTTATTATGAACTCCATGGGGGTCTCTTCTCCATCGATGGTATTCTTAGTAGAGAGAATCCCTAGGTCATCTATAGAATCCATGCCTAACTATGATGCAAACCCATCAGAACTCACCATTCCACCAAGGAGATTGAAGGGATTCACTATCAAGTTAGGGACTGTAATTTCATGAACCTTTTCATTCTCATTTACAAAGGATACAATATTGAAGGTGCTAAAATTATCCAATCTATCCTCTAGACCCTCAAGGAGAATGTCCTTAAGATCAAAATTAGTTCCTTCAATAAGTATTCCTTCTTTGTTCACATCTTGATCTTGAGGACATCCCCCAATGTGGACAAGATTTCATTTTCAGCTCTAGGAGTCTGTATTTCCATCTCCCCACTTATTTCCAGGTGGAAGCCTTCAGGTGGAGAATCCATTGTATTATTCTCCTTAAATTATTTTGAGTTGAAGAAGTACATTTTTTAACTAGTTTAGGGTTACTTTCTTTAGGGTCTTTATTTTTTCTTATTTTCTGCATGGCCAATTGTTGGGCATTTAGTTTGACAATGTTCACCGATTTATGAGATCTTATTAAATGGATAGGTTTAGAGTCTTCCTTTCCTTTCTTGAGTTCTTCATTCTCTACAATTTCCTTCATTATATTATTGTCTATTTCATGTATTAGAGAGGTCAGGTTATCCTCAACACTTGCTGTCTCTTTATTGGTTTTAATTACTTCTTCATTCTCCATCCATGGAGAGTTGTTTCTTTTTTTATTACTGATCTTAGGGTTTGAGAGAGAATACCTCTCATCAAGTTGCTATGGAGTAGGATTGCTTTCCACAGTTCCCTCCATCTTATTTTCATTTCCATCCACCCACCCATCCATTGTAGAGGGTTGTATTTTATTCTTAATGCAACCGCCAAAGGCTGCTTTAGTGTAGGTTTTACTTCTTATTAATGGGCAGTTTCTTCTAACATGGCCTTTGTGCCTACACAAATAGCAGGAATTCAACCCTCCCAAAGTTTCAAGATCACAACAAACATTGCCAATTTTTAGTTTAATCTCCAAGACCTTCGACAATTCTACACCCAGGGACAAGGACACCAACACCCGTGCATTAGAGCGCATGAGAGGATTTTTGGTATCATCTATTTTTAAGACATTTCCATATGGTTACAATAGAAGTGGAACAAATTTCCAGTGACGGGGAGGAACATGTTTAATAACAAGCTATCTAGGGCTAGAGAGGGCCCAAACTTCCTCTTCCAATGCATCAGGATTCCATGCCAAGGCATGAAAGACAATCATCCTGACATTCCAAAATTGTTTCTTTATTACCTCTGCTTGAGAATTATGATTATTAAAAAAGATGACATACAATCCCCTCTGCACCATGTGACAATAATAAAATTGCAACCCTAGTTTCTTTTCCCAAATATTATGAAACCATTCTTCCATATACTTCCTTTCCAAAACCCTATTGGGATCAACAACAACAAAAAAAAATAGTTTTCACCAACCTGGCATCTTCTTCTACAATTTCCTCATCTTGGGTTTCATTAGGAATTAAGATATATTTCAATAGAGGAGATGGGGGATGCTTACCTTGTTCCTCTCTTTCATTTTCTTTCCCTTCATCGACTCCCTCAAGCATGAACTTGGCACCCTGTGGAAGCCGATTTATTTCACCAGTGAAAATGTCTTGAAATGACTTAGGAGCCCCATTGTTGGCATTGAATTTAGGAGATTCATCTGGGGGATCCGTATCCCCTCCCATCAATTCATATTTACATGGCAAGAGCCACACATGCAACCTCTCACTATCGGATTGACTAGTACGATGCCCCTGTCACACCCACCACAAATGGATTAAAATAGAGAAACCACCTGACACAAGTTGGGAATGCCATACATGAGGGAGAATGATGAACAATCATGGAGGATGGTCGAGCCTCCTGCATGGGTTGCGGGTGAACCACACCAGTCCTTGTAGAGCGAAAAACTATCTTCCTCGTCTTGTTGTTTCCACTCTATCCCCATGTTATTTTTCATTTAGTTTTGTGTCAATTAAAGTTAGAGTCCCTTTCTTTATGTTAATTACATATTTAATACACATATTCATATACACTTAATCTTTAACACATCTATATGTACACATCTCAATACATTCTATCTATTTGTACATTTATTACACCTATATATGGATATATTTGGACTTGTACATTTTATCAATTTATTTGGACTTCTTCATATTAAGGGTTGATCTTGTAATGTTGGAATGCACACTCTCGAATTCAAAATTTTAAATTCAAGTTTTGGTTGATTCTTGCCAAGTCATTTTGTGCCTAGTGTTAATTAAACACAAATTTAAGTGATCTATTATTATATCCTTATATTTAAATATATTGAATGCTTTCATTATTATCTCATAACATCCAATATCAATGATGTAATAAACATAATCTAGTTTTGCACAATAATCCTAGAAGGATATACATATTGAGTTGTTTTGTCTTTGAACATTTTCTCAAGTTTTTTTGGAATCAACTTAGGAGAAAATATCCCATTGCAACATTAATGACAACCCTCTCCAATTATTTTTAAATGTTGCTAGTAGCCAAATATCCAAAAACACAAAATAAGTAGAGATGAATTAGGCAAAGAAAATAATAGAGGTACATAGAGTACTCGATCAAATTCATCAATGCAAGAAGTTTTTTATAATTGTGGAATCAATCCAACATTTAAAAGAAATAATTATTCTTTCTTAATTTTGAGGCATTCAAATTTCAACACCATACTGGATTAAATTCATTCAATCATAGAGCTAAGTATCTTTATTTTTCACTTTCCACTTTTAATTATTGTAAAAATTAAGAAAAAAATTAGTCCACATACCACCATTACGTAATTTAGGTTAGTTTATGTTGAGCTCTAAGATTTTCATTGGATTAGCCTAGATTAACCGTAGGGAAATTTTATTTTTGTGTTCATTTTGTGAACCTAATTGATCCTACAAGACATATTTTTCTTTAAGTGTTTCTTTTCATCAACAATAGGGTTTTGAGATATGAAATAACTAATTTATCATAGATTTCTAAGGTTTGATTATACATTGTAATTTATATTTTACCCTATCCTTCCATTCTAGTTTGTTCAAAATTTATGGAACCTATTAGGATTTATTCCTTGGTTGATCTTCATTCATTTATATCATATTTTGCATATTTTTATATTTACTATCCTATGCCACATCTATCCTTGATGTACATATGGAATTATTTGCTATGGATATGCATGGATCTTCTATAGGGTCGTTCTACCATGTTCCATTTTTTGCCTCTTTTAGCTGGCTAGTGTGAACCCTATTTCTTAGAGATGCTTAGCTCATTTTTTCATACCTCACGATCTTATTCATTTGTAACAAATAATCATACACTACGTAAATATTTATCATGTGATTTACCTATGCATGATATTTGTACATTTTATGATAATACATCCTTTATATATGATAATATCGTCCCTATAGATTCACGTGCTTTAATTAAATTACCTTACTTTATACACAATGAAGAGAGTTTTTATTCTCATTATTCTACATTCTATGATGAATCTATGTATAATTTTCCTTTACACAATATCCATTTATTTACATGATGATAGATTATGCCTTGATGATCATTCATTACCTTCTTTACTTATAATTATGAGTATGTGCAAGGAATATCAATACTATTTGTAATGTTTGATAATGGAACAAACTTCTTTACTTGTGTACCTTGTGCTTGCTATTGACGACGATTTAACTCGCAGCAAACAGGGCAAATAAATTCTTCATAGAAAATACCGCGAAGAGCCTATCCTTCTTGAAAGATATGGAACAAAGACAACCTAAAGGGGAATTCCACATTACAGAACAAAGATTGGCTTTCATTCAATCCCAAGTCTCTGATAACCAGGTCATGGTTGCACTAGGGTCGCTCTCGAGTACTGATGTGATATTGCTGTTAATGTCAAAGGGACTATGGTTATTTCTAACTTTTTCAAGAATCATGAGCTTCAAACACAAAAATTTCCACTTCTTTCATAGAATAACCTCATGGAATCAAAATATTTTACATGATATTTCATGAACATCAAAAATTCTTTGCTATCACTTAAGTAGATTTAACATTAAGCATTCAACAACTTTATGGAAAAAAAAAAGATCTTCAATGAAATTTCGTCCATTCATTTAAATTTTTTGGAACATTTTCAAATATTTAAAGCATCTATTCTTAAAAAAAACATAAAAAATAATGGAAAGTAAAAGTTTCTCCCAATTACTCTCCATGGATGCCCCAAAGAATTAATCAAAATAGAGCAAACCGCTTTATACTTCACCAGATTGCTTCACAACTACATATAGATTGGTGCAAGCTTTTAAAGAGAGGGTTTCATTTTTGGACACCAAGTAGGTTTTGTATGCACCCTTAAACAACACAACATATAGTCTTGTTCGACTAAACTAACAAAACTAGCTACAAAAGATACTGAGATAGGTAGCTATCTAACAAGCTCTGATATTAATCAATGTCTACGTGCATACAAAGTTTTATGCTAGAATGGTTCAGAAAACTAGAAAAAAGAAAAAAAAATTAAAAGTTTATGCTCCTCCGACATCCACAAATTTTGAACTTAAAATATAAATGAGGGATGAGACATAATTTTATAGGAACAAGGCCCCAAAAATTCAACTTAAAAGTCTATCTAGAGAATCAAAAATAAAAAATAAAAATACGACACGTGGCATCTGCCAACTATAATCAAGAATATTCTAGAATAAGTCAAGGTTTTGACTTCATCTGCAACAACACTTCTTTTTATACTCCAACACGATCACTTTACATTTGTCGAGGCTACCAGCTCCTTTACAAAACACTGGAATAAAGAACATTCACCAGGACAGGGATCAACCTGCAAACTCAAAATTGAAACAAAATAATCTTCATCATACTTTCGGTATCCGGTATCTAGTTCTTCCTCTTTTCACTCATGACTTAGGCTTCGGGATTCTTCCTTCACCTTTCTTCAATTGATATTCTCAGAAAGCACTTAATACTTGATGCATGCGTTCTTTTGAAATCCTTCACATTGCTTTCCAAGTGAGCTTGAGCCTAATATATTCTTCAATTACTTGGAGTATGATATCATTTTTTTGCACTTTGTTTGCTTCATAGTTGACTATAGTATTTCTGCATTGTATTATCTCATCAACGACCTCTGGTGTTAGCAATTGAATAGGATATTTATTTATTTTTTCTATCCATTCCTTGAAGGCTTTAGCTTCTTTTCCTTCTTGTCCTAATGTTTGGGGATCAAAACCTTGACGTGCTAGTATTTCAATAAATTCTTGATTTTCACCCATCAATTCTCTGCATTCTACGGTGACTTTTTCAAATCCTTCGATACATTGTATTATATTGTCACCTTCCTATTTCAACTATTTATTCCATTTTTTTGGCATTGGAATTTCATGTTCTGACATTACATCACTCTGTATTAACCCTTGGGTGTCTGATTGCATGAGAATTTCAATGCTTCACCTTTCTTCAATGATCTGCTCTTGGCGAAGTCTGCATTCATCTTCAAATATTTTTAGTTTTTCTAAATGGTGGTGTGATTCCTTGTACTTCCTTATTACATTTGTAATAAATTCTTCTCCTTGCTTTACCCAGTATTCAATCCATTCTTCAAACATATTCATTTTATGGCGAACTGCTGCAATTGTATCTACTTGTTCTTGCGACATCAACAATGGACGTTGGGGCAGTTCAACTTGATCTTGACCATATAAAGTTAATGACTTTATAAAATGTTCCAAGGTAGCAAATCATTCTTACAATTCTCTTTTCTTCTATTTATACTTCTGCACTCTAGCAATAGTAGCATTTAAATTCACTTTTATTTCCTCTAACTCTTGTTGCCAAGATGAGTGTCCAAGGTTAATACTTGTTATCTTATACTCCTTAGGAATTATTTCATGTCTGTCCCTATCAACTGTTGGAGTAGCTATCTGGATAGTTCTGTTACCATATGCACTCCTATGTATGACATGTTTTGTCTTTACTCCGCGCCTAGGTTTTCGAGTATCTACTTCTTGCATAAAATTATTCAAATTCAGAGGCAATATTTTCACTTCCATTGGAGAATATAATTCCTTGATTAACCAATTAGGAGTATCATCATCTTGTTGTACCTCTGCAACATTCCTTTGTTCCTGTTTATCACTTGTCTTAGGAACTTCTTCTCTTTGACTTTTCACATTGTCTGAAATGGGAATTTCTTCAATGATATCTGGCATAGATTCAAGATTAGTAGGGTTTGACACTGTCTCCTCTATTTGGAAACTTATATTTTCATGTTTATCCAGATTTTCCACTTCATCTCTCTGAACATTATCTTCTTTATTCACTGCTACATCATGATTCTCTTCATTTTCAATACCTTCTTCTGAAAACTATGTAGCTTCTTCTTCTACAACTTCAATTTCAATTTTAGTTTTAGCATGGCCTTTCTTTAGTTCTTCAAAGACCTATGATTTTTCATCAACATTTGGCATACTCCCAAGTGAAGGCTCAGAATCAAGAGTATCTTCAATAGGATCCTGCCCTATAGTCTCCCCTATTTCCATTTCAAGTACGCTAGGGTTTCCTGCCTCTGAGGTGAGTGTTCCTTGAATAAGCTCTTCTTCTTCTTCAATATTTATGGGATTAGAACCTTCATCCTGAACTTCTTCTATCATTGGATGTGCCATGGGTTTGTCTTTGGACTTCTTTTCTTTCACTTTCTCCAACATAGCACCCCACTTTTCCATCTATTCTTTTTAGTTTAGCTTCGTCTTCTTCATAAATTTCTTCTAAATCTACAGGACTCCCTCCCATTGCTTGTTTCACATTAGCCATATTAACAGAAAGGGGAGAAGTAAACAATGTTGCAACCTTTTGAGATGCAGACCTTGTTTGAGCACCAACATTTCCTGCTGCTCCTGTTCCTTCATCAATAACCACTCTTGTTCTTGGTTTTGCTGTAGAAGAAGATGCACCTTTAGGTCTTGGTTTTGATTTATCTTTATCTATTTCTACATCTTTTTGTTTATCAGATGGTTTTATGGGAACTTCTTGTCTTGTAGTTTTAGGGGTTCTTTCTTCAATTCTTATACCTGGAGTAGCCTTACTAGTTTTTCTTCTCTTTTTGGTAGGCTCTCCACTTCCAAATGTTGTGTCATCTCTTTGCTTTCTCCTTTTATCTTCTGAGAAGATAGGCTCAATTCCTATTTCCCTCATATCTTTACAAAAATCATCAATCCAGTGTTGAGTATACCTTAAGATTGGTTTGGTGAACTTATCAATTGATGTCATATCTTCGTTATCAACACCTGGGTCTGGAATAGGTTCATCATATACCCTGTCATCATTATAGAACTTGTTCAACACCTGGCCATCATCTTCTTCCAACTGATCTGGAATATCATAAAGCTTGAGCATCTGAGAGAGTTTCAGAGACATTTTTTCATATTTTCTTCTGCTTACCACATGCTTGTCCTCACAATTAAGCCAATAATCTTCTAGATGTGACACATGAGCACAAAAACAAGCTATATTTTTAGCAATATTTCCTTCAATATCATAATACACTCTTTGGAGTGGGAATTTTTCAAAATGGTCTGCCCTCAGGGTATGTGTAGGATCATGATGGGCCAAAAAGTGGCAATATTATGGGTATTTGTAGGGTATGTGGCTGTCGACCTTTTTCTTACCCAAAATTGATGAAACAAAAAGGGTTTTTAGAGGAGATTCTCATCTTTCCACCAATATAAATTATGCTTTAATTTTAATTTAATAAATAATTATTATTGATTTTCTATTGGAATTATGACTAAAGTCTTGATCGATAGGTTGATTGAAAAACATCTATAGCTTTCAAGCAGTTATCACATTTTTTGAATTTGAAACATGCATCACATTCTATGCTTCACATAATATAGGATTAAAAAAGAAAAATGAATTTCATGAAGTTTTGACCAAGTTAAGGTGGTAAGACATCGAGTTTTATATTTTTAAAAGTTGTAATAAAAAATCATAATTAATTATTTACTTGGGAAAAAATTATAAAAAATATGCACCACATCAAACATGAGTCCTCTACTTTATATATTAAATCTTATAAAAAAATATTATCATTTTATTATGGCTAGGGTGGTCAGACAGACACCTACTTCTTATTTTTCCCTGAAATTTAAGTACTACTGCATTGAAATTTCAAATTTTCACTAAATAGATTTAAAAAATAAAAATAAACCTAGTAGTTTAGAAACTACATTCAATTTTCTACAAATTATATTCTTACATATTTTTGAAATAATATAGAGAACTTATTCAAATTTTTATGTCAAGTTGCCTAACACTATTTTTTCTGAATTTTTTGCCACTTAAGGGCTTGTTTTTTCCATGATGATCCTGCACATACCTCTTAACTCTTCTTCACACAAGTCAGTTACTTTGATTGCACTGCACTTATAATTTCCTATTGTAATGGGAAAATTAAAAGAGGCCTTCTTGCAAGCATGGCTATAAAGATCTTGAGATGGTTTCAACTATCTCACCAATTCCAGTAAAACAATTTTATCTGTAGGATACCTGGGTAGCATGAATGGATGTCCATCAAATCCCTCCACTCTAATGTAGGAGTAAGTTGGGAACTGTATGTACCAGCCTCCCATTGGCTGAATGGAACTTTGTGCTTCCAGGGGTAATCTTTTGGCTTTATCACCTTCCATTGTTCTACCCAATTTCATGGAGAAAAAATCATTAACTTTATTGTAATCATATTTATACCCATGGATGGTGATCTGGGGTAGATGTGCATATATCAAACTGTTACCAACCTTTGTGCCTAAGGTACCAATTTGTCTCAACCCTTGTTTACTAGCTCTCATAGCACAAGAGTAAATAACATACGATGACATGTAGAAGCATATGGTTTTTGGAAATGTAGTAATTTGTTCATGCAGTCCATCACTTATCAACTTTCCCCAATGCAATTCTAAAGGACCCTCTGTCATGCGGTATATTATCACAAACATCTAGGGTTTGAATTTGCTTGCATCTCTTAAACCAGCTACTCTAATCAACAAAGTTATAATATCTTGCATTTCTTGTTTAAACATAGACCTCTAAATTACCTTGTTTTGTTGTGTAATTGGCTCTAGGCACCATTGTGTGCTCATAATTTCTCTTTTACGCTCTTCAACATTTTGATATGTCTTGGATTTAGCCTTTATGTCAACATTGAACATCCGTGTGTAAATGGGGAGACCAAATATGCATATGATTCCTTTATGTGATAGGTTCGCGTAAGTTCTCCCTTCTTTCTCAACAATCCTTTTGGTTGGGTTGTAGTGATTTATACATTGCATAACTAATTCAGGAGCTTCCATTGTTGGTGGAAACCCTCCTGCAGGAAGTAACCCATTTGCCACAACATTCTTTGTACATTGAGAAGCATTCTCTTGTAATAGTTGTGAATGGATTTCAATGTTGAAAGACCATCCCATATGAGTATCTGTGACCGCTACATTGATGGGTATGACTTGTGAACTACAATATTTAAATTCATCTTCTGGCCTTGCACCTGAAGTGCTCATTTTATGTGTACTGTGTCCTGCAATTTTTAGAATATGTGTCTTGTGTGCGAGTTAGGGTTAAATTTAACCAAAACTTTCAATTTATAAAATTTTCAAGTCATTTTAAATTAAATTCAAGAAATCAAAGAATGAATCAACATTTCAATTTTAGAATGGAAATACCACTATCGAGATTTTTAGCTTGAGAAACACATAACAAAAAAATTAGTTATTCAAAACATTCCTGGTTCTGGTTAATAGTGGTGATCTTTCAGAATGCAACTTCAAAACTGTTGGTAGCTGTGTCATGGTTTCTCAAAATTTACCTCTCTTTGCATGCCAATGTCATTTCGTTAATTCAATGTCCTTCACAAATGTGCAATATGACATGAAGTGGAGTGTTGTAAAAGCAATTGCATGCTTGAGGTGTTTCCAAGTACATAGGTAGTTCACCACCTTCATTAATTACCTATTATTTTGCATTAATTCCTAGAATAAAGGTGCAATCATCATGGATTATGGTCCAAGTCACAAACACCTAGATTTATGCGGTGGCTCGCCATTAGAGAAGAAAGACTGCATGATGATTATATGTGGCAATCATATGTCACACTGATTGTTTGCAAGGTATATGCCATTAAAGGTATGTGATTGATTGGTGATCATCGGGATTAAAGCTTTTCGGTATTATCTTTGAAAAGAACAAACACCAGGATTTGGGAAATACCCTCTAAGGAAAGAGAAAACCAGAACAAGAGAAAAGACAAAAATTGAGTCCAAAAGAAAGGTTAACTTGTGTTTAAAAAAAAATCCCCGATTTTTGAATTTCGAGAAAAGAAACAAAAATAATATTGGATTCCGGTAAAAAGAAATTATCGAGATTGACAAATCCAGTTAATAAAATACTGGGCAGAACTATAATCATATGAAGATACAAATTCCCCTTGGAACAAACACAAGACTTCGGGACTTCGGTTTCTAGTAACATATTAAACATTGCAAAAAAGACCAAAACACCAATGGGAAATAAAAGGATATAACAACAAAGAGGCCAAGTAAAAATGAAAGATGGATCAACAACCAACCGAGCAGCAAAAATGATGCCAAAGCAAGAGAAATCAAAAAGAGAACTAGAGGAAAAGTAAAAAGGGGGGTCCACATTTTGCCAAGGGGCAAAATGGGGCATGTTGTGAGACCACACAACACTTGCAAAACTGGAAACACCTTCTCATTGAAAACCACATCCCGATTGCGAATTAGTATGTTGGTAATTGGATTCCACAATATAAAACCATATTATTTTTCTCCATAGCCAACAAAGATACACCATTCTGATTTGGGATCCAATTTTGTTCTCTTCTCCTTGGGAGTGTCAGCAAAAAATTTGCAGCCAAAGTCTTGTAGGTGATTATGAGAAATTCGTTTTCCCAACCATTTTTCTTTTGATAATATGTCAAAATACAATTATGATGAAGGACCTTGATTGATCAAGTATACTAATGTGTTAATAGTCTCTGCCAAAAATTCCTTTCCCAAACATGCAATAAAGAGAATACATCGAGATCTCTCCGAAATTGAGTGATTGCACAATTTTCTTGAGGAGTGAATAGAAAAATATTGATATATTGGATGCCATTATCTACACAAAAGTTGTCAAAATCCAAAGAGACACTCTACATGATTATCCATTTTTAAACATTTAATTTTATTTTTGACTTGATTCTCAGTAATGAATTTAAAAAATTTGAATTCTATAAATACTTCTAATTTTCTATTTAGCATATACACCCAAACTTTGCAATTGAAATCATCAAGAAAGGTAAAAAAATAATTTTCCCCTCCAATAGAGGTTACCTCCATAAGACAAAACACATTTGAGTGCACAAGCTCCAAAGGATTTGTCTTCATGTCATGTATGGTCTTCAAGAATGTGACATGCCTTTGTTTTCCATAGTGAGAGGTATCCTTTAATCAATAATTATTCTATCTACATTTTCCACAATCCAAAATTTTTCCCTGAGAAGTGTTTGATTCTCCATTTATTCACATCTTCCATCTTTTCAAAAATTGTTTTGTAAATTTTCAGTTAGCTTCTTCACCGGACTCTAATACCAATTATTGAATAACAAGTGTAGATAAACAAATTAAAAAATATAATTAAAGACACAATATTTAAATCAACGAGAACACAAGACACCAAATATACATGGTTCACCAATTTGGCTACATCCATGAGAAGCATGAAAAATATATGTATTTATATCTCTATTTTGTTTGTACATATAGCTACAAGATTCTTAGCTATACAATGATTATAAATGATTACATTATCCACAAATATCTCCATCTCCAAGGAATTCAAAGAGATGTGCAATTGGAGGGAAAATATAGGAAGTTCAAGAGGCTGTATGTTGGACTTCACATATCCAATAGTTTTTAGGGTATGATTTTGACTAGAAAGTAAGAAAGACAAAAAAAGGGAAATGAGAAAGGATAATAGAAAAAAAGAAAGAAAGAACAGGAATAAGCACATAGATTCATTATCTAAAAAATATTTTTGAAAAGAAAACATGGAAACTAGGGTTAAATAAATGGAATGCAACCTAACATAAGAAAGTTACATCCACATAGAGTTCCATGACTCATAGATTAAAAAAAAATCTATCATTTCATCTCATATGCACAACACAAACACATATATTAAGGGAAAATATTATTATTGATCACATGATAGAAAACCTTCAAAGGAAAGACTATACATTTCATATAAAAAATTATAGTATAAAAGACAACATGCTTTCTCATAGACTAGTTGTATTATCTTTTATTTAATTAAAAGAAAATGTTTCACTACTGTACAATGTGAAAGAATAAAAAATTTCCCAACCTAAAATCCCATTTCATTACAAATAAGAAGGTATTTATAACTATTCAATTCATAACAAGTTTTTATAAACATATTAATTAAAAATAAATTTTAAAAAATATATTTCTCAATACTTTTCTAACTTCAGTTGCCATAAGTGACTTGTGAGATCACCATTAACCCAAGGGAGTTATCAATTTATGCAAAAGGCTCAAAAAAATATTACATTTTACTTGGTATGTCATTCTTGTTGAATCCATCTACCCTATTTATAATTTTAAATGTTGAGGTTGTCCTCTCGGACACGAGTTTTCTCAAGCCTAACTTGAATTTTCTAATGTTGATTCTACTCCTTAAGAGAGGAATTAATTCAGACATCCAACTTTGATAACACTCAAATAAATAAATGTGTTCCGTCCATAATTATAAGTAACAGAGAATAAAACTATGGGATATTTTCATACCCTGAATCATGAATAATATGAGGATTCATTGTATAACTAGTTATAAATTTCAAGTTAATAATACCAAGATAATGGAGTTGAATAGACCATTTGCAAACTTTTGAGTGTATGCAACCATATAATTTTCCAAAACATTGAAATATAAAAACTACTTTTTTTAAGAGCATTCTATATCTTTCTTGGGATTTCATGTTTTTTAAATGATGTCAATACTTCAAGTAATAGACCATGCAGATTGTCTCCAAGATGTTGAAGTGAAATAGGTTTCAAAAGATCTAATTTATCATCTTTTGTATGATAAAGAAAACCAAAGTCCATATAGGAAAAGTCAAGTCCAGATAGATCTACAACCTCCCTTTGAAAATCACTATTAGATTTTATTATACTAGAATGGAATATAACTTGAGATAATATTTGTGTAGATGGATGCTTACCCACACAATGAAAAGTTTCCACAATCCAAGGATGAGGACCACTCTAAAACAAATTGGACTTGCCTCATATACTCACAAATTTCATGTCAACTATAGAATGTTTAAATCCATGGGTCCAATATGAAATTCTTTGAGCAAGCATTGACAACAAAATTATCTATGAATATAAATGTGAGAAGAAATGAGAAACCACATTATTTTTTCTATCTATAGTATAGTTTGGTGTGAATCTCATAGCCACATGATTTGAATTATTATAGATCAATGTTCACCTACCAAACAAGCTTACCTTTAGATGGAACTAACACTAGATTTTTGGTGAAAGTAATCCATCTCAAGTTCAATATCCCACTTGTTGGTTAGGAAAAGATAGAAAACAAAGAATTGCAAATTGTTACGAAAAAATAGACTTTTATTTTTATGATAGTAGAAATGATTACATATGCCTCTTTAATTTATAGAGTCTTCCAAGAATTCTGTGAGAATAAACAATAATAAAAGCTACATATAAATCTATTTTAAAACTAAGCAAATAGCAAAAAGAAAAACTAATTCCTAATTTATTCTACTACAAAAAATGTGCAGTTTTCTTTATCTCTTCATGAGGAGAAATTATCTACTTTATTTCTAACACTCCCCCCTGATTTCTACCATTAATAGTTTCACCATTTACAATGCCCAAATTTTTTCTTAAATGGTCAAAGATATCCTTTTCTAATGCCTTGGTAAATATATTTTCTATTTGTAAGCTTTTGAGTGTATGCAACCCTATACACTTTTCCAAAACATTGAAATAGAAAAACTATTGTTTCTAAGAACATTCTATATCTTTCTTGGAATTTCATATTTTTTAAATGATGTCAATACTTCATGTAATAGACCATGGAGATTGTCTCCAAGATTCTAAAGTGAACTAGGTTTCAAAAGATCTAATTTTTCATCTTTTGTATGATAAAGAAACCCAAAGTCCATATAGGCAAAGTCAAGTCTAGATAGATCTATGAAAATCACTATTAGATTTTACTATACTAGAATGGAATATAACTTGAGATAATATTTGTGTAGATAGATGCTTACCCACATAATCAAAAGTTTCCACAATCCAAGGATGAGGACCACCCTAAAAAAAATTAGACTTTCCACCATACTCACAACTTTCATGTCAACTATAGAATGTTTAAATCCATGGGTACAATATGAAAGTCTTTGAGCAAGCATTGACAACAAAATTATATAGGAATATCAATGTGAGAAGAAATGAGAAACCACATTATTTTCTATATCGATAGTATACTTTGGTGTGAATCTGATAGCCACATGATTTGAATTATTATAGATCAATGTTCACCTACCAAACAAGCTTACCTTTAGATGGAACTTACACTAGATTTTTGGTGAAAGTAATCCATCTCAAGTTCAATATCCCACTTGTTGGTTAGGAAAAGATAGAAAACAAAGAATTGCAAACTGTTACAACAAAATAGAATTTTATTTTTATGATAGTAAAAATGATTACATATGCCTCTTTAATTTATAGAGGTCTTCCAAAAATTCGATGAGAAGAAACAATAATAAAAGGTACATATAAATCTATTTTAAAACTAAGCAAATAGCAAAAAGAAAAACTAATTCCTAATTTATTCTACTACAAAAAAGGTGTAGTTTTCTTTATCTCTTCATGAGGAGAAATTATCTACTTTATTTCTAACACTCCCCCCTAATTTATACCATTAATAGTTTCACCATTTACAATGCCCAAACTTTGTCTTAAATTCTCAAAGATATTCTTTGCTAATGCCTTGGTAAATATATTTTCTAATTGATCTTTAGATCTGCAAAGTTCCAATTGAATTTCATCTTTATTCACCAACTCTCTAATGAAATGATATTTTGTATTAATGTGCTTGCTCCTCTTGTGAAAGACATGATTCTTTGACAATGCGATTCATAATTTATTTTCGCAAAATATTGGTGTTGGCTCCTCTTGTCCTTGCAATAAAACTATCAAAACTTTCCTCATCCAAACTACTTGACATGTTGGTGAGGTGGCTGCTACATATTCTACTTCAGCTGATGAAAGTTTCATTATGGGTTGCTTCTTTGATGCCCATAATACTGCACCTATCCCACAATAAAAGATATGTCTAGAAGTACTCTTTCTATCATCAATGCTACCTGCAAAATCATTGTCAGTATAACCAATCAAACCAAAATCATTAGTTGTGGAATACAAGATTCCATATCCTATTATTCCTACCACATATCTCAGTATGATCTTCCCAACATGCCAATGTGATTCTTTTGGTGACTCCATGAATATTGAGATTAGAATAACCGCATACATGATATCTAGTCTTGTAGTTGTAAGATACATCAAGCTTCCAATTAGTCTTTTCAACACATCCTTTGCATATTTAGATTGATTAATAAAAAATCCTTTATCTGATTGAACAAATTGAATTCCCAAAAAATACTTCATCAAACCCAAATTTTTCATCTCAAATTATTTCTTCAATGCTTATTTAAATGTGTCTACAAAAAAATTTCTATTAAAAATTAAATCAACAACATATAAAAACACAACCAAAATCTAACCTTCTTTATTGATCTTTGCTTACAATGTAGGCTCACTAGTTCTTCTATTGAATCCATTAATTTTCATGTATGAATCAATTCTACTATACCATGCTCCTAGTGCTTGTTTGAGACCATAGATCGCCTTCTTCAATATATAAAACTTGTCTTCATGTCCATGAACTTCATAACCTCATGGTTGTTTCACATATACTTCTTCTTCTAGAAAACCATTCAAAAAAGCTGATTTGACATCCATTTGAAATAATTTCCAATTATTTTGTGTAGCTATTGTTAGAACCATTCTAATAGTATCAAGTCTAGAAACTGGAGCAAATGTTTCATTATAATCAATTCCATAATGTTGTACAAAACCTTTTGCTACTAACCTTGCCTTGTGTTTTTCAATTTCACCTCTTGCATTAAATTTGGTTTTATAAACCTATTTGACTCCTATAGAATCCTTACCTTTAGGTAGATCAACTAACTCCCATCATGTGTTATTTCTCTCAATGAATCCCTCTTCATCCTTAGCTTTGATCCAATGTTCCTCCTTAAACAGATTCTTCAAAGTAGATAGGATCATGAGAGAATAATACAAAATTTGAGCACAAATCCAAATTGTCTTCTCTTTGATCATATATCTCTTTCAAACTTCTCATTTTCTTACCTTTATATTTTGATCTTAATGAGGAAAGAGTAGGATATGATTCATCACTTATGAATTGGTAGTAGGATGACTTGCATGACTAGATGATTCACCTTGTACAATATTCCTTGGAGTATTTTTTCTCGCTTGTGGATTTGATTGATCACCTTGCACAATTTTCTCTTTAGGTTCTTCATCATTCTCTAGTATTGGTTCTCCAATTGTGATTGATCTATCAATGCTACCATCCTATGCTTCATCTTCCTTAAATTTGACATATCTTCTAACAACCACTTTCTTTAAAACATTGGGATTATACAATTTATAAGCTTTTGATTGCTCACTATTCTTACCATTTCATGATTCTTATGGAATTTTATCCTTGACACTCTTCATAGGAATTCTATTCAAAATGTATACAATACAAGATATTGCTTCTAGCCATGAATCATTAGACAAGTTTTTAGCCTTCAATGTATGCTCCTATCCATTTCCATTATGGTTCTATTATTTCTCTCTACTACACCATTTTTCTATGGTGTGTACCTTGTTAATTGTTTCTTGATCTCATGATCTCTGCAAAAATCTAGAAATTCATTAGAATTAAATTCCCCACCTATATTAGATCTGAGTATTTTGATATATTGTCCACTTTTCTTTTCCACCATAGACTTGAACTCAAATTTACTGAATGCTTTAAACTTCTACTTGAGAAAGTATACCCGTCTTTATGCTAAAATCATTAATAAAGGTTAGAAAGTAAATACTACCTCCAAATGATGGAGTTTGCATTGGTCCAATAAATCACTATGTAATATCTACAATAATGCCCTTACTATATATGAGACTCCTAGAAGAAAACTCTTTCTATGTTGTTTTCCCAAAATGCAACTCACATGAATTGATTGGATGATCTATAGGTGGAAATCCTCTTACGATGTGTTTCTTTTGTAACAAACTCAAACCCCCAAAATGTAAATGACCATACAAGTCAAATTCCATAGCCATGATTAGTCTAAATGAATAGTTTTGAAATTGACTTCTTCTTCTCCTTAGGTGCACTTAATTTGAAGGGAGAACATCCAATTCTTAGTCATCTCCACGCTTTCAATCAACTTGTCATTTGGAAATCTATCCAATATTGTGCAAACATTATTCATAAAAGATACCCTATAACCCTTTTGTACTAGTTGTCCAACACTCTCAAGGTTATTCCTTAAACCGGGTACATAATAAACATCACAAATAAAATTTATTTCACCATTTCTTGTCAAAATATTTATTACTCCTTTACCCATTACAACCACTTTATTATCATTTCCCAATTTCACTTCAGACTTTATAGAATCATCAAGACTAGAAAACAATTCTTTATTCCTCTCTTGAGCAACATGACATGTGATGAACATGCTTTTATATTTAGATGTGGATTCATTTGTGTAATTTTCATTATGCTTATCCATATCTCCTTGTTTCTTTCTACATTCATAAGCATAATTCCCATATTTTTTGCAATAATAACATTGAATGTTAGATTTATCAAACCTTTGTGAATTTTGATTGGAATCATTGTTTCCACACCCTCTATTGTTGTAGTACTGATTATTCCTTTCACCTTGATCTGGATTATTCTTTTCACCTTGATCTAAATCACTTATACCACCTCTTCCTTTGCCTCTGCCTCTACCTCTACCTTTGAAGTTTGACCTTCCTCTTCCTCTGTCAGATGATACATGAGACTTGAAAGAATTCTCAATAGAAGTATTATTATTTCTATTCATTTTAGACTCATGTGTTAACAAAGATTTAATCAATTCATCTACTAACAACCATGTCAAATCCTTGGATTTCTCAATGCTACAACTATAGCGTCAAATTTACTGGGTAAACTCCTAAGAATCTTTTCTATAATATTTTGATCTATTAAATATTCTCCATTAGATTTAATCTGATTTACAATATTCATGACCTTACTCATAAATTAGTCTATGGAATTTGATTCATTCATTTGCAAATTTTCAAAACTTCTTCTAAGAGATTGTAGTTTATCTACTCTCACCTTTGTAGTACCTTGATAGGCTGTCGGAAAAATCTCTTATGCTCTCTTGGATCTTGTTATTGTTGCAACTCTAGGAAATATGGACTCATCCATTGCCTACTGAATTAAAAATAAAGCTTTTGCATCCTTTTTCTTGTTTTCTATAAGTTGATATTTTTCTCCCTGTGTTAATGCCTAAAAGGCTGCTTGATCCTCTAGTTCTTTAAAATAATTTTCTACATAATCCCAAATATACTGTGAACAAAATAATTTCCTCATCTTAATTTCCCAAAAATAATAATTCTTACCAGTGAAAATATGAATTTGGGGCTGAGAAATATGATTGCTTGTTGCCATTATATGAACTAATTTGCTACAACAATCTAATTCTTTTGTATTTCTTTTGTGTTTGACTATGATCTCTTATCCTTTTTTTTGTTTTTTTTTGATAGCTTCACTGAGTGCTATGACTAAATGATTCTTCTTTCAGGTAGAATCTTCTTTGTTGCGATCCTCCTCTTCAAACATCGGATAGTTTTAAAATAAACAACAATCTTCTCCAATCCTCAGATTTCTTCAAACTCTTAATAGGCTCCAATAACTTGGCTCTGATACCACTTCACTGGTTATACACTACTACATAGAGGGGGGGTTTTAAACAATTTTTGAGTAAATTTTCTTAACTTGAGACAAAAAAACTTGTGTATTATCTTAAATATTGTCTTTCAGTGAGTTTCTCAAATTATTTAAAAAAAAATTCTCTGTAAAGAGAATATGAAATAGAAGTTTTTTTGTCTCTTTAGAGACAATAGTTGGGATTAAAGACATTACATTCAATGTTTCTAGATTCTCGTCATCCTCTTGTTTGTTGGATTTTGTTTTTCAAAAACATGGTGGAAATTTGATTTGTGTACTAGAAAATCATCCTCATCTACATAAAATAAAGAATTTATGTAGGTGCAACCAAATAGTAGCAAAACTCTACCAATTGTCCCTCCTCTTTTGCAATCTAAAGCTCAAGAAATAGTAAAGAATATTTTAGATGGAAAAATTTGTAGAAGGGAAATGGAAATAGAAGGGAGCCATGGTTATACATACCATCAATCTACCTTTCCAGGAGAAAAAATGAACACTATGTTGGAGAACCCAAATAAATAGATTCCAAAAACGTGGAAGCTCACGAAAGGTAAACAGGCTCAAATAGAAAGTCAATCCTTAGAACCAATTGCTATTGCTCTTTCTCAGAAAAATTTATGAAAGAAGAAGTAAATTTGCAATTGAAGATAACAATGAGAAATGCCATATTAATTGTAATTATTTCCAATGTTCTGTATATTACAAAATGATGTGGGAGTTTCTCCACAACCAAAAAAATATACCATGGATATGGCATAACCATTATTGAATATTGACACTAATTTCCAAAACATAAGAAGAAAATATGTCTTTTTTTCATTTGTTTCTATCCATACTCTTCCTTTGTTTCCTTTTTCTACGAGGAACTATTCTAATTGTGGGTTTTGATTGTTCATCACATTGAACACCCTCCTCATTATTCTTGTCTCCCACTTGTTGAAATTCAAGGATGGTTTCTTGTCGAGGTTTAGGAATGAAAATTGAATTATTGTGTGCAACAAACAATTCATCATGTTCCTCTAGCTCATTGTCATGCTCACTACCTGATGAGTTTGATTGTTGGGCTTCCTATACACAATACAGTTTAACTCATTAAAATAACATATCAAACCTTATTTGCTTGCTTCAAAGCATAGAATTCAATAAACCATGAAAATTTATGCTTTTTTCTATGTAAAATAATAGTTATTAATATTGTATCAACTTAGATCATCGAGTTCTTGTTTTATTTCTCTACGGAAATGAACCATAGATTTTTGGCTCTCTAGGACTTTCTAGCACTTCTAGGGTTTTTCACCTAAAAGGAGAAAGAAAGGGCCAAAGAATCTAGCTAGTTCACTCAAATTAGGAAATGTGTGATGTAATTAGGACTAAATGGAATTATATAAATGCATCTAAGCTATGAAATTGAAGAAATAAGAATGCAAAACCTAAGATGAATGCAATGTTTGAAAACACAATGTGATATGCAAATAATGAACTATGAATGAGTGAATGCAAAATAGGAAAGAATAGGGTTGAATTAGAGTGCACCTAGAGGTCTGATGAAGAATCTAGAATGTTTTGAATGTTATCTGAAATCATAGAAAATCACCAGTGGGACTCATTTGCCACTAATGGTTCATCAATCCTACTTCTGGTAAAAACTGTCGGGAACAGGTTTCTGAGAGTTGGGATCCAAAATTTGAAAAAACCTAGATTTACAGCCTTAAGGTGGGACTCATTCATCACTGGTGGAAAATCAATCCTCTCCTAAAATTCTAAGAAATTAGGAGACAACTCTGCAACACCAGATCTGGAAATGTCTGCTTGTCGGGTTGTTGAAGTCAATTTTGCAGGAAACTGACAAAAAGTCTCCTCCAAGCTTGAAATATGATATAGTTGACTTGAAAAACCTAGTTGACTTCTCCACTTTTCAACACCTAAATTCTTGATAAATCTGCATATAAAACACATGCATAAAGGGGAAAATGGTTGAGGGTTAGCAAATAGGGGTTTTCCTTGGTTAAACCCCACTTTGGTAATCGAACCCTTAATGAAATAATGAAATGAAAGAGAAAGATAAACTATTAACATGCAAATTCTATCAACTTACTAAACCCTTGTTGATGAAATTCTTAAGATATGTCAATGGTTGCCTTTGAATGCTTGATTTGATGTAGTAAAGTGCTTGAATGCTTGGATGTGATGTATGATTGTAGGAGATTGCTTGAATGAATTAGGAGATGTAAAATGAGGTGAAAATCATTTATTTATACAATCTTGTGCCTTAGTAACCCTTTGATACCTCATCATAGGCCAACATCAAGTGATTTTGAATAAAAACCCGAAAGAAAATTTAAAATATTTTGAATTTGGAGCCAAGGGGGATTCATTCGCCACCCATGGTGAATGGGTCCCACCTAGGACCCGAATGTGGGTGTCAAGAGTTAAGTTATATTTAATATTGTTTATCGGGTTTACATTCAAGAATGCACTTAATTAAGCCTTATAAGGGCATAAAGGGGTCAAATAAAGTATAACAAAGGTGTAAATAGTGAAGTTATGCCTAGAAAAGTGTGAAATCTTGTTACAAGACTTTACAACACTTTAAAATAGGACTTGATGATGAGTAAAAAGGTGATTTTTAGGTGAACTATAATGAAAAGAGTCTAGAAAAGTGTAGAAATTATGTTACAACACTTCACAACACCTTCACAAGATGTCATTATTTGCATTTTAAGGACCTAATGTGAATGTTCAAGCCACATTACATCAATAAATCAAAGAAAAATACATCTAACATCAAGAGGATAGGCATAAAAAGACCATAAAAATGACAAGTGGCCATTTTTCTACGCTGCAGGAAAAAAGAAACTGTTGTAATTCTAGGTGTATCTGTCTAGATTAATATCTGTATCACTTTCAAGTTGTAATGAAAATGAAGGAAAAATAATAAATTTTATTATAGTCCTATTGTAAACCTTTTATTTCAAGGCAGTCATTATAATTTTTTGACATAAAATTATAATCTAAGTGCAAAAGTAAAAGATTGTATTGAAAAATTTAAGCAAGGAGTAAAAAAGTTCAAAAGAAGCTTTGACAAAATCATTTGTGCACCAGAAGGAGTTCTTTCAATTATGCATACATAGATTGAGTTTAGGGTTTCTATTGGTTGCATTGGCGAGATTAAGATATCTTGACTTGGCGCAAGACCAACATTTTTTTCATGAAAATTCTCCATATTTCATGAGGATCATTGCAATTTTTTCTACAAGATATGGCACGTTGTAGGGATCCATGGTTTTGAGGCATGTTGCAAATGAAATATGGAGACTTTTCAAAGGTTTTTTACCATCATTAATCCATGTTGCAAGACCTACCTTTCTTCTTTGTTTATTTCGCCATGTATGCCTAAAATACCTTATATTGTTAAGGACTTGGTCTTTGATGAAGTTTGAAGAGGTTTGTGTGTGAATTATTTTCAATCTTGGCATAGGATAAATATCATACAAACTTTAGGCTACATCTTGAGTGTATAAGAACTCATAGAAATTGTTGATGACACAAAATAATCTAAAATCTCATGTAGTTTGAGAAACCTATAGGTTTGTTATGGTAGTAATCTTCAAGTTAACGCTAGGATAGGCTTCAAAGGAATTTCCTATTAACTGTAACAATAACAAGGTAATAAGAGTTTACAAGCAAAGTGCAGATGGTTCAAACATTCTCTTATGATTAGGACTTCAAAGTTTGTGTCATGACTATGTCATTGAAGATGATTTTTGTTTCACCATATAGTTTGAACAACCAAAAAGAAAAAAAAATAGAAAAAGAGTTAAATCAAAGATAAGCAAAGATGAAAGAGACTGGAAGCTGGACAACACTAAAGAAAAATCATAAGATGATAGCCATCTATACCGTAGAAAAAAGGCAACTTTCTTGATTTGGAGAACAATTAATGATAAATTGGACTTAATGAGGCCTTGATTTAGTGTTGTGAGGTGTTTTATGTATCCACACTAGGTCTTGGACCCCTATAAAATGCATTTATTGCTATCTTGTGAAGGTGTTGTGAAGTGTTGTAGCAAATTTCTACACTTTTCTAGACTCTTCTTATTATAATTCATCTAAACATCACCTTTTTTTATTACTTATCAAGTCCTATTCTAAAGTTTTATAAGGTTTTGTAACAATATTTCACACTTTTCTAGGCTTGTCTTCACTATTTACACCTTTCTTATCCTTTATTTGGCCCCTTTATGCACTCATAAGACTTAATTAAGTGTATTTTTTAATGTAAACCCGAAAAAAAACATTAAATGCAACTTAATTACTGACACCCACTTACAAGCCTAAGGTGGGACCCATTCTCCATGGGTAGCGAATGAGTCCCTCTTGGCTCCAAATTCAAAATAATTCAAAACTTCTTTCAGGTTTTTATTCAAAAAGACCTTATGTCAGCTTGTGATGATGTATAATTTGGTAATTAGGGCATAAGAGTGTATAAATAAGTGTTTTTCCATCCATTTCAACCACCATTCATCTCTTAATTCATTTTCACAACTCATTCATCAATTCTCTTCCATCTCAAGTCAAGCAAGCTAGGGTTTATCATTCTAAGTCCTTCAAGGTTGTTTTCAAAGACATTCAAGAGCATAATCTTCCTCCATTGCTACAGAAATTCAAGATCAAACATCATGGAAATGTATTGACTCCATTATTGCATACAATTCATTACATTCTTTTCTAATTTTAGTTTAATTACCTACAAAGGGGTTTGACCAAGGCAAACCCCCATGCCCTAACATCCAACATTTCTTCTTCTCTTCTTGTGTGTTTGAATATTTAGGAATATTGGAGGTTTAGAAATAATCAAAGATTGTATTTCAAAGTTGTTCAAGTCATCTTCTCATTGGATAAGTAAAATTATCAACAAAAAGCCACTTTCAGGCTTGAATTTGAAAGTTTTAGAACCAGACACCTGGAGAAGCAGAGAGTGTAGACCGAAGGCTCCTATTTCCACCTTTAAATCTTTAGAAATTCAAAAGTGGACTCATTCAACATGGGTGGTGAATGACTCCCACTTCCAGGCCTGATTTTTATTTTCTGCATTTTTGGGTACCCATTTGTCTGAAACGGGCTCTGGAATAGTTTCACAGATCTAGGACTAATTTTCCCAAAGTGGTGAATGAGTCCCACCAAGCCTAAAAATCAGGATAAAAAACATTTCAAAAGTCATTTCATGTCTCCAGTGAGTTTACAAGTGCACATCTTTAGTTTCATTCATTTATGTTGTAGTTTACCTTCATTTCTAGGTGTTTTTGCATTACACAATGTGTTTTCAAACAATCTACATTTCATTGTTTTTGAATTAATAATCAATCCATTTTATCAATTAACTGAATTTAGATCATTTCATTTAGTCATATTCACATCATACATTCCTTAGTTTGAGTGAACCACCTAGATTTTGTGGTGTGAAATCTATCTCTTTCCTTTAGATGAAAGACCCTAATTGAGAAAAAGAGACATAACATTCTTAACTAATAAAATATATGGTTCACCATCCTTGGTATCATAAGAAATGGAAGATTTATATATAGATGATTATTCAAGATTAGAGTGCCATGAATTTTATGGATCAAATATGATGGATTACATAGAAAAGCAATTGGATAATTTAGAGGAGAATATTTGGGGTATTGCAAGTCTTGTCAGTGGATTGAGTATCTCAATTGTTGCAATCCAAAAGTATGATAGTCCAACTATTGTAATTGTGATTTGAATTTTTCTCATGTCTTAGATTCCCTATTTATACTTAGGGCAACAACAAAATTTGTTGAAATAATCTTTCACATATAATGATGTGCTTGTTGCATCCTTAGTTGTGGGTTCATGTTTAGCTCTATCTACTACTATAATGATGTTCCTGCTGCATCCTTGGTTGTGGGTTCATGTTTAGCTCTATCATTGGACATATTCAAGATATAAGGGTACAATATATTTATGCATGAAAATGGTGTTTATTCTTGTTAAATAATAGCAACCTTCAAACTCTTTGTGCAAGAAAGGGAATCTCACCAAAGAAAATAGTGGTTTTGGAGGACATGAAAGAATATGACAATGAGCTACAACAAGATAGGTAGGGAAGAGTTTGAACTAAAGGAAACAAAGAGGAAACATTATTATATGTTCTTTAAGATAGTTTCTTCCATTAATACATGATGAAAACTTATGCATATATAACAATCCATAAGGTTTTCAAGTCATTGTGCATAAAAATAGGACATTCACAGTCATAGAGAAAAGGAAACAATGCAATGGTCACAAATTGCAAGGAAACACATACATGAGGAGAGTTTGCATTGTTTTGAAGAGATCACAATCATGAATAGATCGTGCAAAGATGCAAGGTTTAAATGAGCCTTTCCAAAAAGGATTCTTAAAGTGAAGAAATTTTGAAACTTCAAGGAGAGCTTCAACAAAGCTTTGAAGAAATGTTTGAAGAAAAATTGTTGCAAGAAATTTTACTTCAATAGATAAGAAAAATATTTATGATGGATATGAGCAACCTCAATTAAAAAATGAAGCACTTTATTGCTGCAACATTTTATGATTACCATAGTCTCAAGTTTTCTATTTTTGATGTAAGGGTTCATTTGGTTGATGAGCAAGATTGATATTGTGGTGTTATTACTTCGAGAGAATTTCACTACTCATGAGCTATATTCACATGTTAAGTGTCCTCTCATAGGGAAAGTGATGAATGATCTAGTTTTGGTCTCGAGTGATAGTACTTTTGAAAGAGAAGCAATTAAGTGTGAATTTGTAAAAGGTGAACCAAAGTATCCCATTACTGGTATGGTGGTCCATAATTCTATTCTTATATCGAATTAAGCCTTGTATTGCACTATAAGTCTCTGGAGGCAACAAAACTATGTGGAAAGGTTTTTAAAGGAAGAGATAAAGTTCAAAGAAATAGCAGTCTAGGAAGGCAAGAGGTATGACAGTAGAAGAAAATCACTGAAGATTGTCTTGGTGATGATCCTAGTCATGATATATGACAGTGGTGTGAGGACACAACTAGAGTGAAGCAAAACAAAGAGAGTAAGAGGGAAAGGTGACCTTTCCAAATGACAAGGTCAATATTCATGGAAGAATAAGATGACAGATTGAAGGGGTGCATCTAGATCTACCTAGCTCTATAAGAATATACAATATTGTTATAAATATTTTAGCACATCATTAGCAACAAGGGCAGTGAAATTTGAGATGCCCAAAAGTGGTAGAAGATAGTAAAATGTTTAATGAGAAAAGAGTTAGATGCTTAACTATGATGAGCATAAATTTTGATGGTGATTTAATAGTCTCCTTGACTAAGTTCTATACAAGATGAGAAAGGATGATAGAGAAAATCAAAGAGGAATATATAAGAATGTGAATGAAGTAGGTAGACAATCCACCTTAATAAGGTAGTAACTATTCTATAGAGACCCAAGATGAGCAACCCTTAAAAAGGGTAGAAGATAGTAAAAGTGCTCAAGGAACACAATATGTAATAGTAACCTTGCAACACCAGTGAGGCAGTCAATGCCATGGTAAAAGAGACAATCCTTGGGGATAGAAGATAAACCTAAAATTAAGGAAACAACAAGTCTTAAAGGACTTTAAGGAAAAAGGAAAATATGAAAAAGAAAATCTCATTTCCAGTGAGCAATCATGAAATTTAAATGAAAAATGTATCAAATAGATAAGGGTAGTTGCAAAGAGCTTGAAAATGCAGAAATAAAGGACTATGCAAAAGAGGTTGGGTATGACAGTTGCAAATTTGAATAGTGGACAACCTTATGCCTTTGTCTTTGTCCAAATCTTTGCTAAAATCCTCAATAGTGTTAATGTTGGTAATGATGATGACAATGGTAGTATAGTAGCAGAATCTAGTAGAGACACATGGTAGTCACAGTCAAACCATAAGAGATATTCCTTAGCCTTATCTGAATAGTCATTGAGGAGATGATAGTCTTAGGGAAGAATTTGTATGATGAGAGAGTAAGTAGTCTTCAAGATCTTTCACAACAATGATACATTCACTATGCCATTTTTGTTAACATGCTAGATGACAGTCAATAGTCTTTTGATGGGGTAGTTGAACATTAAAATAGCATAGGAAAAAGAAGTACACAATCATTAGATAGTGAACATCAAAGGAACATAGTCACCTATTTATAGACTATCCTTGTGAATCTTATCACCAAGAGGGCCAAGTTGAGGAACAACCATGCCAAATGGTATGAGGGTAGATTGAAGGCTTCATAAGAATGACAGTGCTCCACAACAAGACATCTAAAACTACAGAGTGATGAAATCAATGAAAGACAATCAACATGAAGACTCATAAATTCATTGCATGATAAGGTTTAGGGAGTTTCAAGCACCCATATGAAATATTTTTAATAATATAATGACTTATTTATGATGAAGGTTATGGTAGAATTTGATAGAAAAAAGTGAGATAGATATTGACTCAGTGTAAGAGAAATGTGAGGAAAGGTATTCCCTATTACCATGCAAAGTATTGAAGAGTTAGTTAAGGAGATTTAGTGGCTAGTTTTGTTAGTTCCAAGAAATTATAAGGAAGTTCAATCAATCATCCACCTATCAAGTAGGGGTGTAAAATCAATAATTTCAAGCATATAGGATTTAGTTTGGTGACTTGGACAATAGATGAGAGCATATAGGGAGGCAATTTGAACATAAGAAAAGATGTGCAAGCATCTAGTTGGTCAAGGAGCATATATAGGAGCAAATAGTTGAAAATTCAACATTTCTTCCCATTATCACCTACTTGGAACCTTTTGGGAGAATTCTTCAAAGGAGAAAAATGTGGAAAGTCATTCAATGTTTTTTAATGCTGTCCCACTTTTCCTCCAATGTAGGATAGACAAAATGTAGTATAAAATCACTTTGTAATTAGTTCTTACATTTTTGGCAAAGCATTGTAAGTTGTAAAAGGTTCTTTTAGGTTATATGATGTAATGTAACTTAGAAATTGAGTTCTAGTTATTCTTAGCTACTATATTGTAACTTGTTTCAAAGTTCTTTATAGCAAGAGCAAAAAATGAAGCTCATTTTTAGACTTGTATACAACTATAAGAATACATTTTTCAATAAAAAATTTAGTGATCTTTCCTTCTCAATAGTTGTTGATATTCTAGTGAAGTGGGCCTTTGAGCATGTGGAGAGGTGGAATGTAGATGACTGGGGTCTTTTATCCTAAGAGCTCTTTGTGTCCCTCAAGAAGATAATCATGGAAGACTTTCACATGCATTCAATTTCTTACTTGGGTCCCTTTGGGGACTTTTTTTGTGTGGTTCGTTGGTGGTTTTTGTGAGTTGTTTCCTGTTGCTCTGTAATGTTTCAATGATTCAATGATTTTTTACCCCATTTTTACAAAAAAAAATATAGCTATTTTATTGTGTGTATATTTGTGATTGATATATATTTATGTGGATTTTATGTCCAAATCCTCTAATATATTATCTCATTCCAACACCTTTAGGAAGAACAACATGTCTCATCCAGATCATAAGTTATGTTACTGAGGTTTAAATTCTTTATTTATGAAAACACATATAGTTTCCTTTTAAAAAATTGTAAACATTTCAAATTTCTTATGAAATACTTATGCATGAGCATGTTAAGTAGTTTAGTTGTGTGAATATTAGCTGGGAATTTAAAAAAATGTGTGCTACAACAGAAGTGCAAGTTACAAGTTCCATTTTGGTGCATCACTCACATAGGTAGATTTCAATTCATGTCATCCTTCTATCCTTTTTCTCAATAAAGTGATAGTTTAGCTCATTTTAGGTGAGGTATCAAGGGAACCAACCCTCTCTGGAGGTTCTCTTCCATCATAGGTGACCTAAAAACTTGGAACAGATCCAATGTTTCACTAGTAAGCTGAGTTTCTACAACTTAGTAGGGGTGCATACTTAGGTGATAACAAGACCATCATGCAAATAACTTACCTCAGATTCATGACTAGTGACTAATTTCTCCCCTTGATCTAGCATATGTTGTCGAAGGCCTTGAGAGCCATGTAGTAAAGCATATTTTAGGTCCTCCTCTGAAGCTTCCTTTTGAAATTGCTGAACCTAAATAAACAAATATAACCAAATTTATAAGGTATAATGACTCATAAGATACAATTAAATCACAAGTTTGTCATGAATTTTTTTATGAAATAGAGAATATAGTAGATGAAAATATTCACTTACCAAGCCACCATGAATGCTATTGTTCCACTAGATCCTAATTTATGGGATCCAATGTACTTGACACCCTAGCTTGGGTTACTTTTGTTTTATCTCAAAGGCATCTTTTAGATCCTCCTCATGCAGATGGCCTATAGTTTGGATTATTGTGGGCCTTCCTCTTAAATTTGGCATCTTTCATAAGTTCATCCCATGTCACTTGGTCTGTGATCCAAGATGGACGTGGATATCTCAAGTCTTTTGTCAGCTTTGACCTTAAATTGTCTCATTAAGAGTGAATGTATTTCTGTGCAATATCTAGAATAATTTCCTTATTAAAACCAGGATTTCCAAATTCTATTATGACATATTTAAATATTTAATCTTTCTTAGCATTGGATTGCTTCCTCCAATCAATTTGAATGGTATTTCCAAATAATTTTTCTACACGACGAAAAAATAAAGTGAAAGAATTTTAACCCCATTTCATCCTTCAAGATATTTCCTTTTGATGTGATCAAGATTGTAGCTTCTTGCATTCCTTTTGCAGTCACTGAGGATATTTTTTTAGTCTTAGGGGTTGACGTAGATGCCCTTATAGGTACATCAGTCACTTTTTCATTTATTTCCTATATTTATAATGAGATCATCAAACAACCATGTAATCACATTTTAGCATCACAAAGAAACCATGTAATCATAAAGAAACCATGTAATCACATTTTAGAATCACAAATAAACCATGTAATCATAAAGCAACCATGTAATCATCAATGATGCTTTTACCAGTCAACATGCTATTATAGTGATAAAAGTAAAATATGAACTAAAAAGAATAATAAGATAATATTTCTAGACAATTTTAATTGCTTGATCTGAAGTAAGCCCTGCACTCCCCAACAATGTCCTCTCCCATAACTAAATTTGTTTATGTATTTATTTCCTAATTTAAACATTTTCAAGAGTTTTTGGTATGAGCCTTCTAGTATTCTTGATTATGATTCTATAAGACTCCTCAAGGAAACTTGTTTAGGTGTTGGTGGGAGAATTCTGATTAAACCCAAACTTGATGGATTATTTATTTGTGATGTAATCATAATAGGTGCATGCATGTCCATTTCAATAGGGATACTCAGAGCATCCATGTTTTATGTAGAGGGCATGCTATGAGGTATTGTGCTTGATGCCACTCTTGTGATAGGTGTTTCTGTTCTAGATGTAAAGGTCATACCACATCTTCTTGAAACATCTTGCAAAGCACACATAAATATTAAAGTGGTATTATGAGGGAAATATCATAATCAAACCCACACGAACATATGATTGAATATTACCTTTTGCATAACATTGGGTGTATTAGATGGCATAATCAGATCTTCCATGTCAACAAGATGCATTCTTAATGGACTTACTCTAGAAATGCCCTATGGAAAATACACAAATATTAAAAAAATATAAAAGGCGAAATAAGTTAATTAAATGCACAAGAATCTAGATCAAATCTTATTGTTGGCATAATACTAGATGTACTAAAGGGTGTGATAGGGGTTGGGACAACTTTAGAGATGGCCTACATTCCACAAACATAAATTAATGTAATATAATATGGTACATAAGATAATTAAACCTATAAAAGATAATTTTCAAACTTACCTCATGCACCATCATAGTAATAATTTTCCCTTGCTCGTTCTTTAGCATTTCAATTAGACCATTTAAGATCAATGGATCCCCCATAGTAGAATTAGGAGCACCCATACGCACATTATTTAAGAAACAAATAATGACATAAAATGACAAAATATTAATTAAAGAACATATGCAAGTGAGATTAGTAATATAAGCCAAATTCACTAGCACATGAACAATAACATACATAATTTTCATTATGTTTCAATACATAAGAAAAACATAAACAATGCTCAGCTTCCAATTTTTTTTAGCTTTATGGTATTGTGTTTCTCTTTCCTAGGTGGACATCAATTGCATAAACTACGTAGGTGTTGATTGCGTAAAGTTTCCAAACAAAAAAGTGTCTTTCAAGTCAATTGTTAAAGAAGTAAAAAAATAAAACGAAACAACAACTTATTCAATTGAAAATAATTGCAAGCTATACTCATTTATGTCACAAACATCCACTAATAGAACACTCAAAATATTCAAATTACTTAATTTCTATTACATTTTGTATACAATGAAAAACACAATACTTAACCGGTAAATAGTTAATTATATTGTACTAAATCATCACAACCATCTTAAAGTGAACATGATGATCAAACAATGTCATTCTCACATGAAATTTCCTCATATGATGGAATTAATGCACCATTAGTAATGGGCCCTAAATCCACAAATAAATTAATACCATAGTTTTCACGGTCTTCTTCACCTTTAGCTACAGGTAAATGAAAAGCAATAAATTCATCATCTGCATGGACTTGATGCCCATGTGATTTCTTATATACTTCAGACACTTCAATAAACTCATCATGATCTTCATATTGGTCATACGCATCATTGGAAATAAAGTTTTCATCATCTTCATCTTGGCCATCTATGTCTTCAAGGGGGACTTCTGCATCTTCAAGTAAATCACAGTCCTCTACATATTGAACAAATGTTACCCTTCATCCTATTGGATCATAATCAATCATGAATGACCAACTAGGTTCTAAATTTAGAACATTTGAGAAATATCTGGTCACATTGATTTGGAAACACATAAGGTTTAGAAGTGGCTTCAAACCTAGATGTATTGATCATATGGAATCCATTTGTGTAGCAATATAGTTTTGTCTTCACCCACTTTGATAAGCTTGTACCATTGAACATGAAAAATAACTTTCTTGAAAGATATAAAATCAAGCTCTATAATATCCTCCAACACTACATAATATTGAAGTGTGCTTGTGATTGGTTGTCTATATCATTTGCATGTGAATGACATTCCACCTCAAATGATGCAAAAATTCCACAATCATAAGTTTGTCTCTTGTCATCTACCTTTTTGATATGAAAATGATGACCGAAATTCCAAATTCCTTTGTAATATGTTACATAAATTCATATAAATATTAACTAAATAGATTCAAGGAAAAAAAAGTTAAAATAAAAATCACTAAATACCTCAAATATGTTAATACATATGTATCATCTCCCCATTTCTAGATCCTTTAACAAAATTTAGTTGTTGTTGTGTTACTCTATTCTTCCCCTTTCTTGCCTCTTGTTTAGTATTGGTCTTTAGCCAATTCTATGAGCATCTATCTGGCCATTTTCATTTATCATTTGTAGGTAGTCCTCGAGGAGTGTTTTGACCATGTCTATTATATACATTGATCCATGCCTTTTCATCCTCTAATTTCTTTTGTTCAGTGCACTTCTCCATCCATTCCAACATAAATTCATAATTGTATGCAACATACAAATGTAATGACTCCCACTCCTTAGCATCTACAATGAAAAATAAAATTGCTCAATGAATTAATAATGATTTAAAGCCATGTCTTATAAAATTTAAGATAAAAAACAATTACTTCAAACATTTTTGTATACCTTTTATCCTCTTTGAAGTCCCTTGACCCTCTAATTTTTCTCCTTCAAATGATTGAGGTTGGTTATAATCCCATAATAGAGGAGCTTCAAGATGCAATTTAGGTAAGTACTCACTCAAATGAATCATTTTCTGGAAAACCATGTACCCCTCAATGATGGACCCTTTCGGTCGAGCCTTTTGCCTCACAAATTTTTTTAGAACCTTCATATTTCTCTCCATGAGCCATATTGTCTGAATATGGATAGGACCACACTATTCAATATCTTCTACTAGGTGTACAAGGTAGTGCTCTTGAGAATTGAAGAAGCTCAGAGGGAATTGCATTTGAATATCACACATCAAAAGTGGAACATTCCTCTTCCAATAATTCAATTCATTCTGATGTACTCTTTAGATGAAACCCACCTACATATATTAATGTGTATTATAATAGAGACTTATTATTTTTTCAAAACTAAAGGTATAAACGTATATAAAGGCATTACCAATAATTCACTTCAAAGGATAAGAGTCATGGAAAAGTATGCATGATGGATTCAAAATACCACAAATATTTGGATAATTTGTAAATAGTTAACGTGATATCACAGTCAAAGGTGTTCGGTATTGCTATGGGAAACACATACTACATGATCATTAACAAAAGAAATGCTAAACTATGCATGAAATTTTGTTATCACTAAGATGTAAAAAATTATAATTATGTTTCCAACAAATCTAACGTTCTATAAAGTTACCTTTATCAAGTTGTGCCAATCATGTGTTTTTAGCACCAAGAACTCTGACCCATCTCTTGTGAATAAGGCTTTTAATGTCACTTCAAAACTAGAAGGAAATATTATGCTTTTCATTGTATCAATGCTGTTTTCTTTCTCCCTTGACGTAAAAATCCATGAAGCATGAACAAATGAGTTATTTTCATGCAACCACATGTTTGACATGATATTGGAAACTTGGAGGTCCTTTCGTAACTTTATTTGTACTTCAAGGTTGGTTCCATTTAGATGTTTCCAAAAACACTCCGCCACATTTTTCCTGATGTGCATAGTATCAAATAGGTGGGCTATTGACAAGTTCTCATAATATTGTAATTTGTAGGAAATAGAGAGTCTTTTCATTCCTAGTTGAAAGCCTATCCCTTCTTTTTTGTCATATAGTGCTTTCCACCTAGCAAGGTTCATCCTTCTTGGCTTCCTCATTTCCACTTCCTTTCCATTGAACTCGTTTTTCCCACACACTTGATAGCGATGATTTTGTGATAAAAAAATTATATACTCATCATATATACGGTTATATTAAGATCCTTTGACTTCCTATATACAATTTTTTCAGCCCACATGATGGAAAACCATGTTTCCCTTTTGTTTGTAGCCCTAAAATAAGAATGGAAACCATATTTACTAAATGGTAAAATGAAAAAAATAATTACAAATGTAATTTATAATATACTACCACAAAAAATAGAGAGTACCCTAGCATCATGAATTGTCCAGGTAAGGATCACATGAAAGAGGAAGTTTCTTTCATTGATAGGTCTTGATAAATTGTACATATTTACACCATCCCATAATTCATGAATCTCATCAATGAGGGGCTCCATGTATACATCCATATCCTTTATAGGTTGGTACTTCCCTAAGTAAACAAAAATTTCTTTATTAGGGTTTAACTAGGTTGTTTTTTTATATAATCTTCAAGAAAGCATTGCATTAATATGTTCTAGTACCTAGTATGATAAGAGTTAACATTGCATGCTCCTTTTTTGTTTCCATCCAAGAGGGAAAATTGTTGTTAATAATTAAAACTAGCCAAACAAAATATTTTGTTCTAAGATCTTTAAAAGGATTGACACCATCCATTGCTAGAGAAATTCTTGCATTCCTTGGCTCATTTCTTAAATGTGGCCATTTTTCCTCACTCTCTCTCTATTGTTTTCTATCCACATCATACACATGACACCATCTTGGCTCCTCCCTTGTGCATGATAATGCATATATTTTTCCAACTCCTTGCATTTGAACATCCTCACAAACCTTGGCTTTAGTGGAATGTGACATAGTAACTTATAGGAACTTTCTTGGATACTTGATCTTGATGATACCTATTTGTGTGGCACACTGAGCATTGTTGCAAATTTTCATTCTTTCCATCGTACAATATATGGTCATTTAGACATGCATCATATGTATTGTACTCCATTCCAATGTCTTTCATCACTCAAGATACTTCTCTATGAGAATGAGACAACTTATTGTCCTTTGGAAGTATTTTTTTTCCAAAAGTCTACATGAGGCAACAAATAATTTTTATAAGATAAGTATACATAATATTCAAAACTTTCAAGACATTTAGATCATCAAATTATAGGAATATCAAATCCTACCTTAATATATCAATAAAGTATGTATTTGTTAATCCATGCATAACCTTCAAGTTCAACAAAAACATAAGTGTCACCAATATAGAAGTATCTGCATTTGGGAAAAGAGGCGTCCTAGCCAACTGAGCTAGGGGTGAATCAATAAATTCTTCAAAAGATGTGTAGAAGTCTTGGATAAATTCATTGACACCAGCCTCTTCTATCTACGAAGTGGTTTCATCCATAAATGTGTCTTGTTCTTCATCTTGAGAGTGGCTATCATCAGTGACATCCATTGGATCTTCAAGAATATTGGGAATGTCTTTTCATCAAAAACTCAATTGAAATGATCAATAATAATGTATTAAATAATATGCATATTTATTTATTATAAGAATAACAATTTTTTAAATATAGTGTACCTCTTCTATATAAACTTCATAGTTAAATGATCTATGGATACAAACAAGTCACCGCTTCTTTAGTTTCCTATTTTGGCACCTTTTTCAAGTGCAATATATCATTTCATTGACCTATTTATCTGTCCCTAGAGCAAGTATTGCTACCTATTCATTAGAATATTCAGATGATGATGATGTGCTATTTCCCTGAATGCACCATGTACTATCAACAATAAGAGTACAACTTTTAACTCGGTATTACTTCCTTTTGAAGAGAACATGACTCTTAGGTGCATGATATATTCCGGCTTAAGAAATTGGAAACTTTGAAAACAAGGCTTTAAGGTGAGATATACAAAAGTGGAAAAGTTTTAGTCATTTTTATATAGAATCTACGGGGTTTTAAGTGCATTTTATTGTTCTTGGATCACCCTTTTTTGGACATTTGCAATGTGGATGCATAGCACCAACATTGGAGGTTGAAGAAATTTTGTTCTTAAAGTAGTACCGTGTGACACCTACACAAAAGATGCAAATGTAGGTTATCAAAGGTTGTATTGAGGAAAATGTAGGGTAAAGACGAACAAGAATAACCTAATCTGGATGCTAGTGTGTACTCTTGGTAGCTTGAGAGATTATGTTACAATGATTTGTATAATTGTTTAACACAATCCTATAGCAAGAAAAGGATACTATGTTTCAAGGTTTTTCTCATCATATGACCATGGCTAAACACCATCTTTTCAATAGGTTTCTCTTTGAAATATCTCACTCAACCCTTATGTCATGAGTTTCTTGACTCCATAGCCCATTGGTCAAGACCATCATTTACTTAAACCAAATCAAGTAATCTATTTTTTTTTTCTCAATATTATCATTACACTCCAAAGATTAATTAATTGTCCTCATTACATTACTACTCCTACTGTAGTAGTATGGTAATAGTTTTTCAAAGTGTTTGCTAATTTGGAGGGTTTTACTGATGTCACAAAGGAGTTTCATAATTTGTGCAAATTAATCTAAAACATTTTTTTTTCATCACTAACTAGTCCAATCTTTTGATCATAAAAATGATATGAAATATTACTCTATGTGCTACCTATTAAATCCAAGGTTAGTGTTTCATTTCATTAAAATGGTATTGGAAGTACCAAAAACAACAACATAAATACTTGGCTTTCCATTTTGTATAGACACTAAGAAAATACCCTAATACAAAGCTACAAAGAAAAGTGTGTGGATGCTAGTAAGTGGTGCAAGAGCACCTTGTTCACAGAATGTATTCAAAAGGAAAAAAATCAAAAAATCAATTTTCAATTGTAAATCCTTGTGAAAAGGTCATGTAATGGTCAATTCCTATGTAAATGAGTCATCAAAAGGTCTCTAGGAGGTTGAAATAATGCAAAAAGTTGCCAAATATGTTAAAAATGCAAAAAGAGCAAAAAAACAAGAATATGAAAAGACAAAGTGAGAAAAATGAAGGGATAGGTCGATGAAGGAAGTTGAAAAGGTAGTTAATTGTTTGGAAACATCTATACAAGCATGTAAAAGGGGAGAAAAAGGCAGATTTGAATCTTGTAACCAATTTTTGGTAATAAAAGTTCCCTATTTTTAGAAATCAACGCCTCCTTTGTGATTTTTCCTTATTGTTGAGCCTGTACAACATATTCAAGCTTTGTTTTCCATTGCATTGAATTCATTAAGGTCTAAAAACTTTGAAAAAAGTGAGTTTTAGAATATTTAAGTGTATTTAGGGGCTGGTTGTAGACTTTTTAGTAACCCTCAAACAGGGTTTTGAGAGTCTTTTAGGATTTATCTCACCATTCCACCAATGGGGATAGTTTGATCAGTGGAATGGGATGCTTTTAGGATGCTTTTTAGTTTTTTTTAAAGTGTGCAAGTACAGGGTGAAGCACTATAAATCTGCAAGTGAACCAATCTCAAACACCCATTAGTGAATTAGTTTAAACCTGCAAATCTACAAATACCTCTATGAAATAACATGTCTATGCTCAAGAAATTCCACAAATAATGAAGAAAGAATCAAGAAGAAATTACAAAAACAAGACAATCACCTATTCCATATTGGATTGGTGTCAAATGTGCAAATGAACCTTTCCCAATCCTTGCTCACAGACTAAAATGATGAGATGCAATGGAGATGAAGAGCAAAATTAGTTCTCAAACCAAGAGAGTAACTTTGCATAAGAGTTGTAGATGAGTTGATGAAGATTAAGGCCTTTATTTATAGATTTTCTTGATGAGAGATTGGCCAAATGGATGAATGTGGGACTAAATGTAAACCAATGAAAGGAGGCCATTTGTCAAGTTGCCATAGGTTGAGGGATGTTCAAGATTTGGGAAATGTGCCTAAGAGAGGGAGTTTCAAATTCAAATTTGTGCAATAAATTTTGAGAGGGGGACATGAAAATGGGAAATTAATGAAATGTTGGAGGAGACAAGTCAACTTGTCATCATTTTCAAATTTGAAGGAATATTTTGCATAAATGCCATGTTGAAAGAAAATAAGGAATTTAATAAATCAATAAATTGATTTATTTGTGCAAGTGGGGATATCTAGAGGATGTGATGGGTGATTAGGTTAGGCTAATTAGGATTAGATTAGCTTAATGATGATTAGGATGATTTTGAATTTTATGATTTAAATATTTGATTTATTTAATTCAAAAAAGGATGGAATATGCATTTGGATTTAATTAAATGAATGTTTGATTTATTTAATTAGAGGGATGATGTGAGACAAGTTGATTTATTTAATAATCCTGATTTACTTGGTGAATGTATTTGATGAGTTTGATTAAATTAATGAGTGGATGAATGTGAAACCTGGTTTACTTGATGAATGAACTTGATTGAATGCATAATGCTAATTTTGCATGTCTACATTTTTCCCCTCTTTGAAACAATGTACTTGCTGCGTTGGTTCAAAGAATAAACTTGCCGCGATCAAAATTCAAAAAATTTCTAATTTTTTCGGATGCCCCAGCGGAAAGAAGTAAACTAGTACATTGCCCCCTTGAGAGATCGAGTGAAAATATTCCATTTGAGGGTTGATCTCACGATAAAGAGGTTCAAAATGGATGGTTATGGATGATAATGCAAATGAGATGTTTTTTTAAGATGCTTAGAATAACAAATCTATATTATCTTAAACAAATTAAATGATGATATGATGTGAGATGGATGAGATTGATGATGTGATATGTTGTAATTATGCAATGGATGATTTATGAGATGCTTAGACTAACAGATCTATATAATGATGATGATATGCATGTGAGATGATATGCAAAATACTGATGGTTTGTGGATGCATGATGGATGCACTGGTGATGATTAACTATTCATGATGTGGTGTTAGGGCAGAAAAGAAGACATTAGATGATGACAAGAGGATCCAACAAGCGAACTTTCTGAGAGATGATGATGAGAAATGATGATGAGAAATGGATGATTTTCTTATCAAGGATTGGTATTTTAAAAGGGTCACTTATCTTATCTTTGATAACACACATAAGTACGATGCATCAAGGTATAAAGGACTAGGATGGCATAGTACTTAGTGTGAAGAATTTGACTTGACAAATAGATAGGAGTATTCTTGTTCACACCTGACATACAGAAACCTTGCTAGGATGCACTTTAGAAGTTTCAAACATCTCGGACCAAAACACGGAAAGGTATAACCAATCAATGCAATAGTCAACAAGCTGTCCAAAACATCCTCTATACATATCTAACAAAGCAAGTATTTGCCAAATTATTTTACAAGAACGTCCAACAAGCACATCAGACAAAAGGATAATGATCGTTGCCCCATTCCTATCTCTCTAAATCCTTCATTTGGATATCATCGAGAGGTCCTTGGACTGAGCGCAATAAGATAAGTCAAAAGAAAAAGATAAAGCACACAAACAAGTTGATGTTCTTCAATACCGCTAACCAAAAGGGAATGTGTTTTTAAGGATAAGAACCAAAAATTATTGCCAAAAGATAATGCCCATTGTAGGAAGTATACATCCTAGGACATGTTAGTGGATGGCTTAACATCATTTCAAGGATCCATGCCTTCTAATAAATAATGCCCCTTGTGGTGCTGATTCATCCTAGGACATGATGTAACTGGGATGATTGATATGGGACCGACAAGATGATAAGTTACCAATACGAAGAGATGACCAACTTGCTTACACACTGACTTAGACTTAAGACTTGACGCTTTTGAGTTTTACTTTTAATCTGCTAGACTTGTTTCCAATTGTTTCACCAAAGGTTGAGGGTGACGATTAGTTTATTATGGATGGTGTTTATTGCGGGTGCAAGCGAGATGAGATGGATGGATTTTTTCAAATATTTGGATGTTTTTGGAGTTTTACAATGTTTTCAGGTTGTTTTTGCTATTTTTTTGAGATTTTGAAACGTTTTGATTTTTGATTTTGAATGCTTTGAGTTTTCTGAAAAATTTGACCAAGAAACTAACCTAAAGATCTATCCTAGTGGGCTTCAGCTGATCAACATATTAGCCTTTGCCTATTATACTAATGCCAGACCACGAGTTCACCGATGACTTGACTAATTTACAGATGGAGATATACATGATGAGGTGTCAGCTTATTATGACAGACTCCTATAGGACTGACCTAAATGTCTTGGGGGATGATCAGAGATCAACCTTGCCTATGTTCAAGCTCGGAGATGATGTAGTTCGATAAGATGAATTGCCTTTGACTTTGAACGACTTTTGACCTCGCTTTTTGGATTTTGATATGTTTTGGATGTTTTTGGATTTTCTATTTATGATGTTTTTGGATTTTTGGTTTTATGATGTTTTTGGATTTTGAGGACTTTAAGATCATACATGAACTGACCGATAAGAAAATGCCTCTGCGGATGCCATAGATCAGCCTGGATAGCTGTGGTAGACAACCTGACCTTGAGGATGGGCTTCCAGTAGTACTAGGAGGGATCATGGATACAAAATAGGACCAAGCTTAAGTGGTGCTGATGCTAGGGATGAGTGATGGATGGAGACTAATGGATGGACAGCCAAAATGGAGGGATGATAACGGGTTTCACAAAGATCCTAGTGGATGGAAAGCATTTTTATGCAAGGCACCTGCTTGCCGCTTTCACCGAGGTACTTGCCCAAAGTGCCACCAAAGTGGTTTTCACTAGAGGATGATTTTTTCTTTATCGCTAACTTTTTGATTTTTTGATTTTTTTCTTTTTGATTTTTTTGTTGTCACCAAGACGCCTGTTTGCCAGGTTTTCGCCTAAGTAACCATTTTTTCAGGACTTTTTCTAATTTTTTGGATTTTTTGGTTCCATACTTTGAAAGATTTAGGCATAAAACTTTTTGAGATGGGACCTATTCATTGGCTCCTGTAGAGGTTCCCCTTTGGGTGTTGATAGCTGATATGCCCCTGATTTATAACTTGCTGTGATGATGAAAGGTCCTAACCAATTAGGTTCGAACTTTCCTTTGCTACTTGGGTTTAGGACATTCTTCTGATTTTCTTTTAAGACTAGTTTTCTGACTTGGAAAGTCTTGCTTCTGATTTTCTTGTTGTAGCTCCATTTGAGTCTATTTTGATAGACTTGCAAATGATTTAAAGCATCTATGTGTCTCTCATCCGGTAACTCCAGCTCGTTTAGTCTTGATACTCTATATTCTTCATCCGTGATGAGGTTTTGCAGTGATATCCTGAGGGATGGGAGCTTGATCTCAATGGGGAGAACCGCCTCTGATCCGTAGACCAAGGAGAATGGGGTGGTGCTGGTGGGTGTGCGGATGTTGGTTTGATAGGCACAAAGGGTGGGATTAAGCTGCAAATGCCATTCACGACCTGCATCATTGACTATTTTCTTGAGGATTTTGAGCATGGTTTTGTTTGTAGCTTCTGTTTGGCCATTGCCCTGGGGATAGTACAGGGTGGAGAAGTGATGTTGGATTTTGAATTTCTTGCACAAGTCACGAACATCCTGATTCTTGAATGGTGTCCCATTATCTGAGATAATGGCTTGTGGGACACCGTAACGATAGATGATGTAGTTCAGGATAAAATTTGAGATCTGCTTCCAAGTTATATATGTCATGGATATTGCTTCCACCCACTTTGTGAGGTACTTAGTTGTAGTTATGATGAATTTGTGTCCATTGGATGAGGTGGGTGTGATTTTCCCAATGAGATCGAGTCCCCACTACGAAAAGGGCCATGGTGTGATGATAGGATGAAGCTCTTGAGCTGGAGCATGGATGAGGTCCCCATGCTACTGACATTGTAGACACTTTTTGGCATGATCATGTGCTTCTCTTTCCATTGTGGGCCAATAATACCCCATCCTCAGCAGTTTCTTGGCTATGGTCATTCCACTTGAGTGTGAACCACAAATATCATTGTGTACTTTAGTTAGAGCAGTTAATGCCTCCTCAACATTTAGGCAGCGTAGTAGGGTACCTTCTATGCTTCTACGGTATAGGGTATCACCTAGGATGACAAATCTAGATTCCTTTTTGACAAAGGTTCATTTTAGGTTTGATGGTAGGTCAACGGGTATGATTCCTATGCAAAGATATGTGTAGATGTCATGATACCAAGGATCACCTGGACCAATGATTTTGCACACAAATTCTGATTCTAGTACCTCGAATGCGGGAACGAGAAGTTGCTCAATCAAGAATTCATATTTTGGAACATTGTTGGGGATATCTAGCAAGGACCCAATTGTTGCCATGGCATCTGCTGCTTTGTTGTTGGTTCTAGGAATCTGCTCAAATGTTATTGCTATAATAGATTCTTTGAGAGTCTCCACCAATTTCTTGTATGGAGTGAGCCTATCATCCTTGGTCTAATATTCATTATTGACTTGATTTATAATCAACTGAGAGTCTCTATACACTTTGAGAGCTATGATGTTCCATTGCACTGCTATCCTGAGACCTATGGTCAAAGCCTTGTATTCCACGATGTTATTAGTGCAGGGAAATGCTAGTTTGTATGACCTTGGTATGCAATCCCCTTGTGGGGTGATGAAGAAGACACCAGCTCCTGATCCATGCTGCGCGTATGAGCCGTCAAAGTATAGTTTCCAGTGGTCAGCTATGTTGAGGTTAAAAATAGATTCATCTAGAAACTCTAAGACGAGGATTCTCAGAATAGATAGGTGCTTCTACCAGTTGGTCTACGATAACCTAACCCTTGATTTATTTTCTCTCCACATACTCGATGTCATATTCTGATAATATCATTACCCATTTTTCCATTCTTCCCGTGAGCATTGCCTTTGATAGTAAATATTTGAGGGGATCAATTTTGGCGATGAGCTTTATCTTGTGTGCCAACATGTAATGTCTGAATTTTTGTGATGTAAACACTACTACAAGGCATGCTTTCTCGATGAATGAGTAGTTTAGCTCATGACTAACCATTGTCCTGCTGATATAGTAGATAGCCCTCTCCATTCCGTTTTCATCATGCTAAGCCAAGAGAGCCCCAAGGGCTGCTACTGTTGCAGAAACATATAAGATCAATGGTTTCTTTGGGATGGGTGGCATTAAGACTGGTGGTGTCAGTAGGTATTCCTTGATTTTTTTGAATGCTTCTTCGCAATTGGTATCCCATTTGTATGCTACTCCCTTATGGAGTAGGTGAGAGTATGGGTTCTGTTTATCCGCCAGTTGTGCTATGAACCTTCTAATGGATTGGAGCCTGCCTTGGAGACCTCTCAGTTGTTTTAATGTCTTTGGTGCTTCCATTTCAAGGATTGCTTTCAATTTTGTTGGATCCACCTCGATACCACTCATTGATACTATATATCCTAGTAGTCTACCTGATTGTACGCCGAAGACGCACTTCTTGGGATTTAGTCTGACTTTGTATTCCTCCAATCTATCAAAGATAGCACTTAAGGTTGCTATGTGATCTTTTCCTTTTCTGGATTTAACTAGGATGTCGTCGACATAGTCTTCGACCTTCTTATGGATCATGTCATGGCCCTTTGATATGTTGCTCCTGCATTCTTTAGGCCGAATGGCATCATGTTCCAGCAGTAAGTTCCCCATGGACAAGTGAAGGCTGTCTTATGTTGATCCTCTTTTGCTATCATGATTTGATTGTATCCTAAAAATTTGTCCATTAGTGATAGCATCTCATGTCCTGTTGTCATATCTACTATCATGTCGATGTTGGGAAGCAGGAAGTCATCTTTCAAACATGCTTTGTTCAAATCTCTAATGTCTGTATAGATTCTAATGGCTCCGTCAGGCTTTGAAACAGGTACCAAGTTTGATACCCATTTTGGATAATCTATTGGTCGTATGAATCCTGCATCTAGTAGCTTTTTGAGCTCCATTTTAACCAATAAGGCAATCCGAGGGTGCATTTTTTGGAGCTTTTGTCTGATAGGTTTTGCTTCTGGATACACTGCTAAGTGGTGAACCGTAGTCTTTGGATCAAGTCCTGGCATGTCAGCATAACTCCATGCGAAGTTTATTTGTCTTTCCTTTAGGAATGCTGCTAGGAGTTCTCGCTCTTCTGATAATAGTGATTCCACATAGAATGTGATATGCGGGGTCTCCTCTATTCCTAGGTTGACTGGATTGCATTTTTTGGCCAAGACTGCTGAATTTAGCTCTTAAAGGAAGATTGAATCCTTCATCCTCGAGTGCCTCACAGAGGTTTTCACCATTGGATACGTCCTTTATTTTTACTTTTTTCTTGTCCGAGAGTGCCACGGTGTGGTTTTCACTCAAGGACTTGGATATGATTCTTAGTTTCTCACTTTTGTGACTGAAGGATTCAATCGTTTCCCCATAATAGGCATGTGTGTCCAACTCCATTATAAACCCTGCTTTGTGATCCCCATCTGGAATATTGTCCCGTAATCCCATGAATTCTGAGAGTGCCTCATTGTTTTCAAATGTATCAAGAATCAGTGGTTCTTGTTGGTCATAATCGATGAGTTGGGGATATACTAAATGAATCTCATGATTTTGATGATCAGATTTGAAAGATAAGGTACTAATCATGCAAAGGGCGGTATCCTAAAATAACCTAGGTAGATTGGTCATGGTATCTTCATCATCGCTACTAATATAGGCCTCAGTTATAATGTTATGTTTGTCTCTACCTATGGATGTTGATGAGCGTACTTCTACTGCTATTGGTTGAGGAGAAATATTAACTGTTCTAACCGAAGGACTTTGACCACGTATGGTTATACTTGGAGGGGTACATCCAAGACCAAGATTTGTTATCGGTCGCATCTCTAGCATGATAGGTATTATGAGCCCATTGTCATTTTGTCCAAGTCTTTGGTTTCTATTGTAGCCCATTGCAAGCATCATTTGCAGACCCTTGCTTCTGTTATCCATTGGTAAATCTAGTACTGGTCTTTCATCTTGATAGAGCATGTGTGATGGATCTTCCTCAATAACCTCCTGGCCAAGGTCTCCCCAGCTTGTGAATTTGGGATAGTCTTTAGGAGACGTTTGTGATGTGGAAGCTTGTTTTTCTTGTGGGCGACCCCGTGATCTAGGAGATTGTGGTAACTCTCCTACCACAAAAGCATTGTTAGGGAGCTTGTAGCTTCCACAACCGTCATCCTAGATGATGAGCTTAATGTCAGAAATGGTGGGAATGGCGGGAGTGGTGGGTGTCTTTGTCACAGAAGTGGATGCGAGGGTGGCGTGATTGATGTATTGTGTGGATGGGCCCTCATCATTTTTTGGTACTTGGGGGATTTTGTAATATTTTTATTCAAGATTCTTGTAGTATGAGAAAGGTTCAGGATCTCTGTGGATGGTAACCTCTTGTCCATTATGTGTGAATTTCACACATTGGTGAAAATTTGATGCTATGACTTTCATCGCATGGATCCATGGACGTCCTAGGAGGATATTATATGGTAAGTCAAGGTCTAAGACTTGGAAAGTAGTTTCCATGATGGTAGGCCCTACTTGAATAGGAAGTTTAATTGTGCCTTGAGACACTCTTTCTTGGTCATCATATGCTCTTATTGTGATTCCCTTTCCTTTGTCGATGGAATCTTCTGATATTTTCAATTGCTTGATGAAGCTTAGGGAACATATGTTCAAGCTTGCACCTCCATCCACTAGGAACCTTTTGATTTTGCTCTTATGTACTATGGCTTCCAAGTGAAGTGCACGGTTGTGAGATGGTTGGGTGGGGAAATCTTGGTCAGAGAATGTAAGAAGATTAGGCGTAATGATATTTCTGACCATAGCTTGGAATTGTTCCGCATTAAGATCTGCGAGGATAGTGGATGAGGCCAACGCTTCCTCAAGAATTTTTTATGGGTAGATGATATTTTTAGTAACTCCATGATGGAGATTTGTGCTGGCGTTCTCTTGAGTTGATCTAGGACATTGTAGCCATTAGGAATGGATCTGGATGCAGGGACTCTATTTGGTTGGGATGATCCTGCAATGGTTACATTGCCACCTCTTGTGGTGACTCCACAATCTTCGGCATGGGTGCCCTTGATGGTGATGACCATGTAGTCTTCATTTAGGGAGGCAATGACTATTTCATACACATGATTTACACTACCCTTCCCTTTATCATTTTTATTTCCTTTGTTACCATGATTCGACATCGGATTTGTATATATCTTAAGATCCTGATTTCCTATAGGTTGTTCCACGTTTATGATTTTTTTATCGATGAAATCTTGGATGATGTTTTTGAGTCTCATGCAACTATTTGTGGTGTGGCCTTTGATTTTATGAAATTCGCAAAGTTGATTCTCGTTATACCAAGGAGGTTTGACATCGGGTTCTTGGTAATTCTCAAATGTAGGAGGTTTGATGAGTTTTTCGTCGATCAACTTTTTCATTATGTCCTCAAGTGGTTCCCCCAAAATGGTGTATTTTTGTTTGGGGTAACTTTTGCGTTGGGGTGGTCCCCTTTGATCAGTGAGGTTATTCATGGTTGGATTGTTATTGGGTTGGTGTGTTGTGTAATGGTGGTTTTGGTGTTGTGTTTGGATTTGTGGTGTGGGTATATTTTAGCGTGGAGCACTAATGACCACCTTGGCATCGACGACACCATCATTAGTAACGTTTTTGTTCCTTGCCAATGTGTGAGGTTTATCATTATAATTGGATGGTGGGCAGTTGTTTTGTTGTTCAGGATATGATGTTGATTCCGTGGGTTGAGTCATGAGGGCTTGTTTGATGCTAAGCACCTTGGGGACTAATTGATCATATGTAGTGATGCCCTAAACCTTGAGATGAAATGCCAAGCGGCCTTCAAGGTTGGTTATGATGGTTCAAAATTGTTTTTCTTCTGGCATGTTCCACTTGCTCCAATTGGCCTTGGATCGCCATCATTGTAGGAATGAAGCGAAAGGTTCACCCTTTCCTTATTTCAGAGCTGAGAGTTCTTCTAGACTAACATCCATTGCAATGTTGCATGCATAGTTCTTAATGAATGCGTCTATAATTTCTTGAAATGTTCTAATGCCTGAAGGTAAGCGAGAGAACCATTCCATAGCATGGCTTTCCAAACTCCTAGGGAATAGCCACATAAGATAAGTATCATCATATGAGACTTCCATGCAATGAACCTGGAATTCCCTAATGTGATCTTCAGGGTTTCCCATCCCTCGATATTTGTCAAACTTGGGGATTTCAAATCCCTTGGGGAATGGTTTCATCTCTAGGCTCCTATCAAATGGATAGGGACACAAGTTGCTTGGTGTTTTCGTTGTTTGCCCAGATTGCATATCAAGCACTTGTTGCGAAAGCAACCTGATTTGTGCCGTCACATCATTTTGCGGATCAGGGGTTGGGATGAAAGTGTTTTGGGGTGTTTGAATCGTGGGTTGGGTGGGTTGGTTGGTCGGTGTGTTGTTTGATGGTATCTATATGTTCTGCCGAGCGAGGTAGGCTTCTACCTGCTTTTGTATGAACAATGCTTGTTGTTGATCTTATTTTTGTTGCGCTAAGATTTGTGCTTGTTGTTGCACTTGTTGTTGTTCCAACAATGCTTGTTGTTGTGCTTGTTGTTGTTCCAACAACTCTTGTTGTTGGGCTGCCAATTCTGCTACTTCTTGTTGCTCTTGAGATTGCTTTATTGCTTGCTAATATGCTTGTAATTGAGTTACTTGTGCAAGAATTTGTGCTTGTACTTGCGCTTGTTATGCTTGATATTGAGCTTGTGCTTGTGTTGCTTGTTGTTGCAATAGAGCTTGTGCTTGTGTTGCTTGTTGTTGCAATAGAGCTTGTGCTTGTGTTGCTTGTTGTTGCAATAGAGCTTGTGCTTGAGCATTCTTATGTGCTTGTAATTCTTGAGCGGCTTGTTGTTGTTGTTGTTGCAATAAAGCTTGGGCTTGTGCGACTTGTTGCATTTGCAGTGTGGCTTGAGCTGCTTGGGTGGCTTGTGCAACTTGAGAAGCTAGGTATACAAATTTTTGTTTCTGCACTTGTTGGTATCCTCTTTGAAAAGAGGCTTGCAATGCTATGTTATATTGACTTGATGTGGTGGAAGGTGGTGGTGGATTCAGAATGGCGTTTGTGGTAGTGGTGAATGGTGATGTCATGTTGATTATTTGATTGGTGGATGGTGTTGTTGGTGTGGTGGTTTGAGTGATGAGTGGCACCGTTGATGTGATTTTCCCTTGAGAGACCATGCTTTGTGATGTTATGGGGGTGTTTGATGTTGTTGCAATTGCTTGTGCATTTATCGTTTGTTGTTGTGATGTCAACAATAAGTTTTGAGCATTTGGCATAATGCTTTGATTGATGGTTGGGATGTTGTTTTGATCGATACTTGGTAGAGGGGGAAGCCCTAAACCAAGGAGTGGTGCAAATGACAATGGAAATGGTGGGAGAGGTGGAAATGTAAGGGGTGTTAGTTGTTGTGAAAATGTCATGGTGTCGAATACGCCCCCTGGTCCAAACATATCTCCCTCTTCTTGTGGATTTGTGAGGAGAGGGGTTTGAGGCGTTGCGTGAAAAAATGATGATGATGGATCATGATGGAATGTGAGATGAACATTTTTATGTAGTTGGTTTTGGGGTATGTTTTGTTCCAATGTGGTGTTTGCATCCAAGTTTTGATTATTAACTAGGGGATATGCTTGAAGAGCATTGAGAAATGTATTTCCCTTGTTAACATTGGGTTGGGTTGGAGCAAAAGATTTCATGATTTGCGGAATGTTTTGCGTGATATTGTGGGATGGGGGTGTGGATGAAATGGGAATGGTGGATGATATTGGAGGAAATGATATCTCCACTATGGTACTCATGTCGAAATCCGAAGGTAACTTGGATCCTTGTTTCGCTAGCTCAAGCATGTATAATGAAGGGTTAAGTCTCATCATGATGTTGATGATTTTATGGTTCTCTGGATTTTGGAGCATTTTAGTTATTTCTTTGTGAGACATTCCAAAGGTAAGATCCTCTCCTTGGTTTTCCTCTTGCGGATTTTGCATTGATGTTGGAAGGTTAATTGTGAGATTTCCAGACCCAATGGGATTCATTTCAGGAGTAGTTTGACTTAAATCACTTGAAGCGGGTGTTTCTTTGTTGGCTTCCATGCTCTTCTTGTATTGAGATCTAGTTTGAACCATAAAACAAGGATCAATTTTTAAGAATGGGAGATGAATCTGTTGATTCTTTGGATTGATCTTTGTTTTATGCCTCCAAGCACATTGCTTTTTTTTTAGTTTTATTAAACATAGGTTTTTCATCGAAAATGAAGGTCTCTATTTTGCACATGTGGAAAAATAGTAGATTATCAATTTTTTTTTTGAAAAATATGAGTGCACTAGATATTGAAGTCCTCAATCCAACAAAAAAATAAAAATTGAATTTCAATATATACAAAAAATGTTACGCGTTATATGGTCGCGCTATGTCTAAATTGTCATTGGTTTGATTTCAAAACTTGATATTAGAGCTAAGGGATATATTTGACCAAAGGATGATAATTTGTATATGTGCGGGGAGAAGGATGCATCTACCCACACCTATCGAAACAAGATGATAGTTTCACTAAGCATATGACGAAGGATTCATCTACATATACTAAGCTAAACAAGATGATTTTGACTAAGCATATGCAAAAGGATGTATCTACACATACCTAGCTAAAGGTGATTTTGATAATGTTTTCAAGGATTTAGTATCAATGATTTTGATTTTTCCAAAAAGCCTAGCATTAAGGATGATTTCAAGATTTTCCAAAAGATGATTGTGAGATGATGTTTGTTTTGATGTTTTGAAGGATGGATGAAAAGGATTTTGATTTGATTTGATCCTAAGATGAACCTAAAAAAGATACTTTGTTTGCCTAGACCTAGGTATTGAAGAACAAGCTTTTCTCTAAACAAGATGTTCAAACTCTCTGAAAAGATTTGGGTTTTGGCAGTAATACAATGAATACAAACTGGGATTGTTCCTTGAAGCCTTTTTGTAAAAGTTGAAAAGCAGTCTTTGTCTGACTTTGTATAACATAGAGAGATGTTCTTGATGGGCTTTCAGACTAAGGGCTTTCACCTTTGGTTTCTTGATCTTGATTTTGCGTGAAATCATTGGAGACACATGTGTGGGGTCGAATTGTATTTAATCTTTGCTTAATGGATTATTTTTACCACAAAAACACTCTTGATTAGCTTTCAAACTAAATGTTCAATGTCTCAACTTCGTCTCATTTCACAAGGTATATTATGTGAAACTTTGATGAATTTAAGGCAAGGGTTACCTATTTTTTAACTTTAGTGGGAAAATTGAGATGTAAATTCAAGTGCTTAGAAACCTCTAAGGATGTAATCCCAAGGGAAAGCAATCTCACGAGAATTTGTTCAATAGTATTTTCCTCAGGACTAAAGGGTTTGAAATTTTGAGGATCATGTTGAATGTTTTTTTGCAAATGTTTTCGAATAAAGCACCGTGTTTTCAAACCAAGAACAAGTACAAACCCTATGGATGTGTAAGGAAATATTTTTTGGATCCCCACTTGGACAAGTCCATCTACGCTTATCTTTAGTGAATGGTTAGATGCTTGACCCCACTGGCTCCCCTCCATAACACTCACTTATACGGGGCAACCAAGCATCAACACCCATGAAACTCCCATGGCATGTTTTCCATTTCTACTAAAAGATCGTAAAAGTGTGGGGCGGATTCAGAACGACCGTTCTTGTGCCAACAAATAGATTAAAGGATTTTGGAAAATTCTAGCACATGGGTTCTAGTAAGGACTTTCTGTTCGTGGAGATTGACCCATACGGCAAGAGTCCCCTTTCAGATCCATCTTGTCAGAATCAACCGCATGATATTGGCGTTTACTCAAATATCCAAATTTATATCCCGGTTGAAAATACTCTTGGATTTAGAGTGTTACTAGTTGAGTCGTTCCCTTGGGTGAGTACTTTTTCCCCAAGGCAAGCCCTCTAGGATAAACAAAAGCGAGTAAAGACAAAATCCGTAACTCGATCAATCTTTGATGGCAACAAAGAAAGAGAATAAACGCGATAATTCCCCCACTCACACTCGCACAAGATATTGTTCAATTTTAAACCCAAATCGAAGTGTGGAGGTGTTTGCTTTATCTCACCCTAAAGTCATGAAAAAGGCCTTTTGATTCTCAAGATCACTATAAAGCGTGAGAGAAGTGCATACGTCCTTTTTCGATGCCTTTAGTTTAAGTAAGCACTCACAAAACAATGTAGCACATGTTCTTTTTAATATCCACAAAGAGAAATGTGAGTTCTTTTTAAGCATCGAAATACGAGTGAGAGATACTTTGTTCAATTGTTAATCCAAGAAACAAAATCTAGTAAGTTGTGATCCTAAAGTTCATTTCAGCCTTTGTAAGAAGAAATTGAAAATTATTTTTAAATCCAAACGAAAATTAGTGTCCTAAGAAAGAGGAGATGGAAACTTCGTGAAAAAGTGTTAAACAAACACTTAAAGTGTTTAAAAACACTTTGATTTTTCAAAATATCCTCCTCATTCTTCGCTTTTTTTTTTGTTCTCCTTCGTTTCCTTTGTACCTTTGTCCTCTTTCGCTATCCTTTCACTTTCCTCATTTTCCTTGCTTTCCTTGTACCTATAAACAAAGATAAATCCACCAAATTACATAATTAAAGTCATTGCCTCCAAACAATAAAATGATTTTAAAGGAAAAGACTAACAAGCAAACAAAACAATAATAGTAACCCCACTTGTTACAAAAATTTTACAACCAAACTTAATTTAGAAGATACCACTTCCTAATAAAGTTCAAAGCTTCTTAGAAAGTCACAAATGAACAATTCTTACTCAAGAGGATGCCTACAAGAACAGTAAATGAGTTATTTTTAATCAACAAAAAATGCCTATAATAGACCATAAATGAGTAGTAGACAAAGTAGATATACAATTATTTAATAACGTATTTATTCTCCCTTGTCTAAATTTCTAAACCATTCCACATTTTAGTATCTCAACCTGTTGTGATGTCATCCATTAGACTTTAAAAGTGACTTTGATATTCATTGCATAATTGAAAAAGTTAGATATAATAATACATGCACAAGATATCCCTCTCACCTATCTCCAACATAAATGCAATTACTATCTCCAATCTACTCAAGACATTAATTTATGAGAATCCCCAAATTTGTCATATGCATCAAAAATAGACAGAACTGATGCAAATGAACGTCTGGACTAGATCCCCTCTTATTGCACTTACCCTCTACGCACATTAGTTGGTAAATAAAAGATATCATACAAGAAAATCATGACCAAGAGACGCCAAATGATGGAGATGTCTATCGATAAGACAATGATCAACAAGAGAAAGCCTAAGTGAAGTCTTTCTGCCCCTTATTGACTATAAGCAATCACACGACAATAACCATAAATGTTATTAAATGTTAATGACAGGTAGACAACAACATTCTCAGACTTTGCCAGCAATAACCTATATATAAGACAAAAACGCAGCTCTTGAACAATAGCTGCTTTTAACAGGACACATTAATTTAAATGCTATCTCATGGAATGTAATGAGTGACCAGTGCACATGGATAAAGTAGAGGAAACTATTTAAGCCAATGCTTTTTAGAAGGTATAAATTCAATGTCCAACTAGGAATTACTGAGGGGCATGCAGACTATGTAAGAAATAAATTTAAACATAATACACAGGCAGTGAATGTGCATTGTTCTGACAAATTAACTTAAGGCAACATGATCTCATGGATAGCATTGAATGAACATCATCCTAACAAAATTTTATTTCATGGAATGCGTTGTTTATAGATTCAACACAAAATGTTTTTATTGAATAGGATGTTAATTGACAACACATGAACAAAGTCTCCTGACACTAGATTAGTGGATTTTGATTCTCCAAATTACAACGTTGATGCCAATCCAGGATTTAGACTTACAATTGTATGGGAAGGAGAACATTTAAGCAGGAAATGCAAGTTTAAATGTGAATAAAAAACCTTCACATGATAGAATCCATGGGCCATTACTATGTAGCGCTATTGTTCAAGACAGGCAAATAGCTTGAATAGTAAGTTGCACGGGTCTGGCTTTGTGTGCATGACGTACTTTGACGGGAAGATTGAGGCCCGATTTGACTAAACACAAACTAGAGCCATATTTAAATGGTGGTGAACCATATTTAAGAACTAAAGAGCGCAAAACAAAACACTGGAGAACTGTATTTAAGCACTAAAAGTGAAAAACAACTAAAACTAGGCAAGGACCATCTTTACATAAGCACTCGAAACTACAAAATAACAGTGTTCTTACTGCCTACGCCTAGCCTTTTTAAAAAAATGTGCCTTCAGAACACCTAAAAGAGACATTGTGTTGGAAAAACACGTACAAAATGTTGCAACTATACTGAAAGCAATGGTTGGGGCTGGGAAAGTAAATCCATAATCAAACAAAGTAAACCATGAATTTGATTTTCAGCCTTATGCTTTTAACTTCTTGGTCTATGAAAGCTATTTTTAAAATGAAACCCAACACATTAACCAATGAAGATAACAAAGATATTTAACCAATAGGATTCCTGGCCCTCCTTCTAGTGCCACAATGAAGCACTATAAATTTGCAAGTGAACCAATCTCAAACACCCATTAGTGAATTAGTTTAAACCTGCAAATCTACAAATACCTCTATGAAATAACATGTCTATGCTCAAGAAATTCCACAAATAACGAAGAAAAGATCAAGAAGAAATTACAAAAGCAAGACAATCACCTATTCCATATTGGATTGGCGTCAAATGTGCAAATGACCCTTTCCCAATCCTTGCTCAAAGACTAAAATGATGAGATGCAATGGAGATGAAGAGAAAAATTAGTTCTCAAACCAAGAGAGTAACTTTGCATAAGAGTTGTAGATGAGTTGATGAAGATTAAGGCCTTTATTTATAGATTTTCTTGATGAGAGATTGGCCAAATGGATGAATGTGGGACTAAATTTAAACCAATGAAAGGAGGCCACTTGTCAAGTTGCCATAGGTTGAGGGATGTGCAAGATTTGGGAAATGTGCCCAAGAGAGGGAGTTTCAAATTCAAATTTGTGCAATAAATTTTGAGAGGGGGACATGAAAATGGGAAATTAATGAAATGTTGGAGGGGACAAGTCAACTTGTCATCATTTTCAATTTTGAAGGAATATTCTGCATAAATGCCATGTTGAAAAAAAAAAGGAATTTAATAAATCAATAAATTGATTTATTTGTGCAAGTGGGGATATCTAGAGGATGTGATGGGTGATTAGGTTAGGATAATTAGGATTAGATTAGCTTAATAATGATTAGGATGATTTTGAATTTTATGACTTAAATATTTGATTTATTTAATTCAGAAAAGGATGGAATATGCATTTGGATTTAATTAAATGAATGTTTGATTTATTTAATTAGAGGGATGATGTGAGATAATTTACTTGGTGAATGGATTTGATGAGCTTGATTAAATTAATGAGTGGATGAATGTGAAACTTGGTTTACTTGATGAATGAACCTGATTGAATGCATAATGCTAATTTTGCATGTCTACACAGGGAATACATAGTGCTAGGTTTTGATGTAATCTTCTACAAAAAATTAGAATTTACCTCTTGAAAAAGGTGGTCACAAGCATGGTATTGATGATTCAGAATGTATAAAGGATTGCTGGTGATAAAATATTCCTGGGAAGACATAAATAAACATGTTTGAAGAGGTGGCAGAGCATATGGAGGTTTTCCACATTTAAATTCAATAAACCCTCACTTTTTGTGTTATAAAAGCCTACAAACAAGGGTCTAATAGAACAAAATTTTGTGGAGCCTTTTTGTCCCTAAAAAATATTGATTCTTAAGTTTTGAGGCATGATAAAAGACTATTTTAGGTTCTTTGGTATTTTGGTGGTGATATAAGAGCACTTTGTTTGTAAATTAGGCCTAATTTTAAGGCTTTTCTAGTGTACAGTCTATAGTTTTGGTAATTTTTTTAAAATGAAATACTTGAAGCTTTTGGTATGTTGTGGTATGTTACAATGGAATCATGAAGGTGCAAAAAGTTTAGATTGTTTCAATATGGATTGGAAGGAATACCCAATTTAGGGTATGAAGACCTAATTGACAATTAGGGCCTTGAATGTAAAGAAAATGGAAGTATATTTTAGTAGTGATTTGTGTGTTTGGTTTTGAATGAAGTATGTCTAATTAATTTTTTCAAGGATTCCTAAATGCTTGGACACAATTGAGAAAGAAAATCATGTTGTTTTGGGTGTTTGAACAATATAACCCTTTTGTGCAAATGGGTGTTTGATTGTAAGAACAAAGGAAACATATAGGTCAATGTGAAGTGAGTATCTTCTTGGTTTGTTTTCAATTAAACTTCTGATCTTCACAGTGTTTGAAGGTTTGTTGTGAGCTTTGATACAAGGTTTGCAGATTGGCTATCTTTATTGCCTTATTCAAGCAAGTGGAAACTTGATGAATGAATGGATTATTTTCAAAGGTTCTGATAAGGACTTTGTGTGATTTCAGTCAATTTGATGAAGGTGAATTTGTGTTTAAGTTTGATAAAGATGTAAAGACAAGTTGTGATGTTTTGTGGCTTTGTAGAATTGAAGAATCAAGGGAAATTGAATGAGATTTTGATGAAAAGATTAGTGAATCAAAGATGCTTGTTCAATTTGATCTTCTCCAATTGTGTTTGGGTCTAATGTACCCCTGATGAATAGTTATTGTTGATAGATGCTCTTTCATCAATTGGTATCAAAGCTAGCAAGGTTATGAGGATTTGTTGAATTGATAGTTTACTGATGTTGGTTGGTTAAGTTGTTGCTGATGTTGAGTTGTTGAGTTTGGTTGTAGGTGCTTGATCCATCTATACAGGAATGTAAAAGGTTCACAAAAGATAGATTTGAATCTTGTAACCAATTATTGGTAATAAAAGTTCCCTGTTTTCAGAAATCAATGCCTCCTTTGTGATTTTCCTTATTGTTGAGCCTATACAACATCTTCAAGCTTTTTTTTCCATTGCATTGGATTCATTAAGGTCTAAAATATTTGAAACAAGCGAGTTTGAAAAGATTTAAGTGTATTTAGGGGTTGGTTGTAGAATTTTTCTATATAACTGTTAGTAACCCTCAAACAGGGTTTTGAGAGTCTTTTAGGATTTATCCCACCATTCCACCAATGGAGATAGTTTGATCAGTGGAATGGGATACTTTTAGGATGATTCTTTTTTTTAAAGTGTGTAGGTACAAGGAATACATGGTGCTAGGTTTTGATGTTGTCTTCTACAGAAAAATTAGAATTTACCTCTTGAAAAAGGTGGTCACAAGCATTGTATTGATGATTCGACATGTATAAAGGCTTGGTGGTGATAAAATATGCTTAGGAAGACATAAAAAAACATGTTTGAAGAGGTGGCAGAGCATATGGAGGTTTTCCACATTTAAATTCAATAAACCCTCACTTTTTGTGTTATAAAAGCCTACAAACAAGGGTATAATAGAACAGAGTTTTGTGGAGCCTTTTTGTCCCTAAAAATTATTGATTCTTAAGTTTTGAGGTATGATAAAAGACTGTTTTAAGTCCTTTGTTGTTTGGGTGGTGATATAAGAGCACTTTCTTTGTAAATTAGGCCTAATTTTAAGGCTTTTTCTAGTGTACAGTGTATAGTTTTGGTAATTTGTTTAAAATAAAATACTTGAAGCTTTTGGTATGTTGTGGTATGTTACAATGGGATCATGAAGGTGCAAAATTTTTGGATTGTTTCAATATGGATTGGAAGGAATACCCGATTTAGGGTATGAAGACCTAATTGACAATTAGGGCCTTGAATGTAAAGAAAATGGAAGCCTGTTTTAGTAGTGATTTGTATGTTTGGTTTTGAATGAAGTATGTCTAATTAATGTTTTCAAGGATTCCTAAATTCTTGGACACAATTGAGAAAGAAAATCATGTTGTTTTGGGTGTTTGAACAATATAACCCTTTTGTGCAAATGGGTGTTTGATTGTAAGAACAAAGGAAACATATAGGTCAGTGTGAAGTGAACTTATCTTCTTGGTTTGTTTTCAATCAAACTTCTGATGTTCACAGTGTTTGAAGGTCTATTGTGAGCTTTGATACAAGTTTTGCAGATTGGCTATCTTTATTGCCTTATTGAAGTAAGTGGAAACTTGATGAATGAATGGATTATTTTCAAAGGTTCTAATCAGGACTTTGTGTGACTTTAGTCAATTTGATGAAGGTGAATTTATTTTTAAGTTTGATAAAGATGTAGAGCCAAGTTGTGATGTTTTGTGGCCTTGTAGAATTGAAGAATCAACGAAAATTGTATGAGATTTTGATGAAAAGATTAGTGAATCAAAGATACTTGTTCAATTTTATCTTCTCCAATTGTGTTTGGGTCTGATGTACCCATGATGAAATTTGTTGTTGATATATTCTCTTGCATCAATTAGGATCATTACATAATAACTATTGAAATATATGAAAACATGTATCCCCAAAAAAACCATAAAGTTATTCTTAAATATAGCTTGAGCAATTAAAAAAATGAAGATTCTATTAAAACTTACATAGAAATTGATTATGAATTGCTAATGTAGAATAACATAAAATACATTGATTTAAATCAATTATAGCATGAGCATCAAACAAAACCTACACCTATACCATACTCAAATATACAAAATATGATAATAATTTTACAACATAATTCAATCACTAAAAAAATATAGAGATTTTCGATTGACTGAATAATTCAAGTGTTATCTACAAACCATCAACGATTATAATATTTAAAAAGTGAAGGTCACTTGAATCAAAGGCATGAGATTGGTACAATTTTTGCAATTCTATTTTTTATTAACATATTAGGACTGGTTATTCAAAAAAAAATGTAAATGCATTAACTAGGAGACCAAATTTCATGATAAAAATGAAAGTTGAAGTAGAAGGATATGGTGAGTTTAAGAATTTGTATGAAGTTAATCCTCATATTTCACAAGAATTGAAAGGAAAGATAATTTTATAGGTTCAAATGTATCTAATTTTGTATTTCTAGAAGCCTAGTTTCTTGTTTAAACCTCCCATGAAGATTTTCAAAGGTTGTAAATATTCAAGTCCATGCACATTTATGCTCTAAAAATACCACGTTCATATACACTGTCCTTGCATTAGCAATATCATAATAGTCAAAATAAATCATAACTTTGGGTACTTAGATATGTAGGTTTCTATCCTCATGGTTTGCACTACTGGTAATGGGATGAACCAATAATCACCATATACAATTTATTTAGAATTATCCCAACTGATTCTGATCAAAAGATAATCAGTATTTTACTTTCCTACTTAAAGAGAATGATGGTTTTTCCAAATGTTATCAATGTTTAAAAGATAAGAATTATTTAAGTTTGATAAAAATCTACAACCCAATATGGATATTGTCATGACATGCATCATAAAAGAAAATCACATGAATCTATGTGATTTACACCAATGCCATTGTCTAAGCTACTAAATATTTGAAACAAAATATTACATCCCATTGAAACATTACACATCACAACTATTTTGCATTGCAATCTTTGACCTTGTATGGAAAAATACCCTAAAATAGATATGCAATGGTTATAAATTAAATTTTATAATTTTAATAACACCAATTTCATAGTCAGGAAAACATTGCTAACCTTGAAAACCTCTCAATAATAATATTCAATGAGAATTATCCTAAAACAGATAATTTTTCTAGCTGCAAAGGCTACAAGTCACAATTTTGTGATTCTACACTATCATTTCTGAACACGGGAAACAGTGTTAAACCTTCTACACCTCTCAATTAAAAGAATCCCAAAAAGTTACCCTATTACAGATACACTTTATAGTTATTACGATTGTAAATCAAGATTTCTAGGCAGGTGCATGAAGTTGGGTAGCAATTTTGTGGCCACTTTTGAAAAAAAGTTTTAAAACTCATAGTGCAAGTGTGATATAACGCGCTCACGTTATAACGTGAGCGCATTATAATGTGCTCGATTTATTTCACATTAAAAAAAAAAGAAAAAAGTGAAAGTATTTTCCTTGGAACACCAACCCAAAGGCTTGGAGGGCATTCCCAACAAGGCCAGAGACATGTTTTTGGAAATTCTACAATTTTTCACATAATCGGGTCTGTGCTCACCATCAAGATTGCATCTGGTTCAATATCAACAAAATCGAACACATGGGTAATGTTAAGTTCTCTCTTAGCTATCCAACGATGTATTTTTTTTCACTTTCTAACAATGTTAAGCCTTTCATCCATAACTTCTTTTGTTTGTATGTCTTTTTGCCAAAAGCATGGTGTTTTTTGTTATAAATTAACCATTCATCAAAATTTCAAATAAATTACATTTTTAGAAACTAGACTCCATTCTACAAATTTTAAAAAAAATAAAAAAAAATTCAATTATTTTCCAAAATTTGTAGGGGGAGCACGGCCAAATTTTTGCTTTTTAGGAAGTGCCCACTTAGAAAATTAGTAAAAAATCAAATATTCATTAAAAAATTATCAGAAAAATTGTGCATCAACTAGATACCGTTAGCTAACTTCTAACTATAGAAATTTTAAAAATACTACAAAAAGGTTCACCATGGTAGGGTCGTACAAGAGTTGCTATGTTATGTTTTTCTGACAAAAACAACACTAATTTGTGTATGTCCCTCTTTTGAACCCCTTAATATCAACCATTTTCAAAATAAATTAGTATTTTAGAAAGTAGACTCAGAGCACTTTGATCCTTGTTTTTGTTCCATCTCAAAATTTTTAGTGTAACTATCCTCAATTTCACGTCCAAGGTCAACATTTCCTGATTTCAGAAAAAAAGTGGCCACTTAAGCCCCTTTTTGGGAACCATCTTGGTGCAGTTACCCTTCTAGCTAATTCACTCCCAATTAATGCCACGCAGTAGAGTTTCTCAATCATATATTCTCAAGCAATAGATTTATGATTATACAGTCTGATTATATTTTTTAAAAATGGAGTGCAAAAATATACATTCACATTAATTTCTACACATGTAGGAATTATTTTCCATACCCCAAAAAGCACATTGTACATTTGACGAGCACAATCTACTCCTTTGTTATAGAATATGAAATTCAACTTATCTATATTTATGTCAAATTAGAATCATTTTGTTAATATAATGACATTACCAAAAATTAGTTAAGCACTACTTATTGTCAACACCGCTTCAAAATACAATAAATTAGTAAATAAATTACTTAGTTCTTTAAGGTCACATATCAAAGTTCACATCTCAATTCCAATCACATCAATAAAATTTTGTGATTAAGCAATGAATCAAAATCATGATTACAATTAATTGAAATTATTAAGCTATATTTACAAATTTTAGATTCAAATCCTTCTAATGCACATATTAAAATTTGTACATGCATATGTATATGTATGTAGATATATCTATATATAGATTCTAATTTTTTTAGGTGCTATAAACAAGACATGGAGGCATTTTTCTATCAATTAAAATGGGGTGTAAATATGGATTATACTTCCTTTTGGGTGATAAAAATCAGATATCATGTTTTTCTCTTTGAATCATTGAATTCACCAAAACTTCAATAGTGGAAATGAGAATTCATTTGGTCGGCCGCTACAGTAGAGCATTATCCTGCTTATTCCTTGTTTGATAATTTAGAAAAATAGCAAGCAAAAAATAGGGTTCATTTGGCATGAATCAATTTATCCTATAGTTCCATCTTTGCATCTTATCAAAGTATTCAATTTATTAGTAATGTTAATCTTGAAGGGACCACATTTAATTTTTTCTTGGTAGCTTATAAAATTAGCAAAGGAAAGCAGAGTTCATAGAACCTTCTATTTTCTAATTTCAATCATTATATTCTTGTTGAATTAACTGAATTCATTCTTGAATCAATCTATCTAGAATAGGGTCTTCCCTGGCTTATCTAACTAAGTGTAAAAATTTAACTAATGGGATGTTGCTTTGGCATTATGGTAATAACATTTCATAAACAGGTCACTCCAAAGTGTGAGGGCTCATTTACAAAACTCTTGTTGTCAGTAAGCAACAAATTCTAACAAAATTTCTATTCAACAATGTTTGACAGTGCCTAAAAGTATAGCTTCTAGAAATCAAAAGTAATCACTCTAGTCTTTATTTCAAAGAAATTTTTCCTTAAGAGTACTCTATTTTCACTTTTCAGACTACTTTTTTTTTCTATCTTGTTTTCCAAAAAAATGCTCTGCATTTTTATTAAAAGAAACTTGCATTTTCACAAAATAAAACTGCTACTCAAATTACAAAATATGTATATCAAATAGATATGGATCAAACAATCACACATAAGAAATTACAAAATTTCTTTATCATTTCTATAATTCTTCTTCATAAATCTTGTGTCGATTCTATTGTAAGTTGTAACAAACATTATGGAATAGATCCTACAAGGTTTTTCCTACTATAATTCTATTATATTTTAGAAATCAATATGTATTATGTACTGTGAAGCTTTAATTGTCTGTAAATGAAAATGAAAGGTAATGTAAGAGTGGAACAATGCCATGTCATATCCTCCAGATTCGATTTTGTTCTAAGTGGAGAAATTATTTGTAGCCTATTTCAGTTCCTCGAATGTAAACCACCTTGCCCTTTCAATTCAGGTGCACCTCCGCCATATTCAAAGCTTGTAAATCCCCAAGAACCTAATGAATGCCAAAAATTCAAATAGGATAAAACCTATAGGGATGCTGCCATGTTTCCATAATCTATAGGGGAATACCAAACAAGATGTGGAATAACAAAATATACTTGGAGGCACAAACTAGGCATGCAAATTTTCTTCTTCTATTAAATCAGAAAATAACCATTACAAATATGCTTTCAAACTAGAAATTACAAACTACTGATTACAAACTAAACTTGCAGCAATCTGGAGTTGCACCCAGAAACTCAAAAACATACACGACCTTCTCAGAGCTCTCTTTCCTTCTATTTGATTGGAGCTATGTGCTACTCTTGGAAAAAAATGAGCGATCAGGAGCTTTCAGCTACTCACTAGAAAACACACAGAACAAAATACAACTGCTGTTGTTCAGGACCTTCCCTGAATCACATAGAGAACCCACACAAAAATATTCCTTTTCTTAGAATGTTGCTGCACAAAAAACTAACTAACTACATTCATTCATTTATTGTTTTTTTCTTCACAAAATCCCCTCTCAAATTTAAATCTACCTACCACATTCAATTATGTAGTCAAGGGCAGAACAAGAAACTTACCGTTGAAGCAAAAGGGCTTCTGACAGGTAGGTGAGCTAGGGGTTGACATAAAGAGGCTCATCAATAAATATTTCCAACACTCCCCCTTTGAGTGAGCCGTCAAACAAGCATCAATATTCATACAAATCAACAAAACCTAAATTTCTTCTTAGGAATTCAAAGCAATCTTTGCTCAATAGTCTGGTGAAAATGTCTGCAAGCTACTACTCAAACCTACAAAATTTCATCTTGATTTCACCCTTTTCAACCAATTCTCTTATGAAGTGATACCATATTTCAATGTGCTTGCTTCTTCCATGAAACACAAGATTTTTCATCAAAGCTATCAATGAAACATTGTCACAAAACATTGCTATTCCATCCTCTTATTCTTCTCTCAAATCTGCCAAGATTCTTCTAAGCCAAATAGCTTGACATGCTACTACATTTACTACTATATAATCAGCCTCTACTATTGATAGGGAAACTATGGGTTGCTTCTTGGAAGCCCATGAGATAGCTCCCGAACCCAAATGAAACACATAGCCAGATGTGCTCTTCCTATCATCCAAACTTTCTGCCCAACCACTGTTCATGTATCCAACCAGCCAAAACTCATTTTCTATTGTGTACAAAATGCCATATCATTTGGTTCCATTCACATACTTCAGGATTTTTTTGCCCGCTTTCCAATGGGTGTCTCTTGGAGTCTCCATAAATCTTGAAATAAGACTTACACTGTGCATTAAATATTAGGCCTAGAAGTTGTTAAATACATTAAACTTCCAACCAAACTCTTATACATGGTTGTATTTACATTGCTACTGGAATCTTCCTTGCTCAACTTTAGACCTATGGCTATTGGTGTGGTGGCAGGCTTGCTATCTTGCTTCCTAAACCTTTCCAAAATATCTGCTGCATACTATTCTTGAGAGATAAAAATACCATTATGCATTTATTTTAAGTTTCTATGCCTAGAAAATACCTCAAGAGACCTAAGTCTATCATCTCAAACTCTCTTTTCATGGCCTCTTTAAAATTAGGAATGAGGAAATCACCATCCCTAGTAAAAACTAAAACATCAACATACAAGACAACAATTAAAACCTTACCATCAACTGCCTTGATGTAGAGAGTGGGCTTACCATCGCTTTTGCTAAATCCATTGCTCAAAAAATATTATTCAATCCTATTGTACCATGCCCGTGGAGCTTACTTCAGCCCATAAAGAGCTTTCATCAGCTTGTATACCTTTTTCTCTTGACCCGAAACTTCATAACCAGGTGGTTGCTCCACATATTCCTCTTCTTTCAATACTCCATTCAAGAAGGAGGACATGACGTCCATTTGAAACACCTTGCACTTGTTTTGGGTTGTAATTGCTATGACTTACCACATGGTTTCCATCCTTTCTATTGGAGAAAATGTCTCATCATAATCTCTCCCAAACTGTTGTTTGTACCCCTTGACAACTAATCTTTCCTTCTGCCTCTCTATTCTTCCATCGACATTATTTTTGGTCTAATAGACCCATTTGAATCCTATTACTTGCTTGTTGGGAGGAAAACCAGTTAAATCCCATTTTCTATTCTTTTCTATTGCATCTATCTCCTCATCCATGACTTCACACCATTTCTTTTCTTTCACAACGTCCACAAAATAAATTGGATCACTATGAGAAAATAATGCAAAATTCACACTCTCATCAAATTCTTCATTATACCTTTCACTTTGGTAGATCTCCCTTAGACTCTTGGTCTTTCTTGGCATTAGGGAGGTGAGAGTGGGGTTTGAACTTTCACTACTACTGTTTCTTTGTTGAGTAGACCTTGTCTAGAGCTTTCGAGAGCTCTTAGGAGCCAATCCTTTGGCTGTATATGACTGCTTTCTTTTCTGTTTTCTCATGTTAGGAGCTATTAGGAGCTATTGGGAGTGGTCCAGAGCTGGACTAGAGCTATCAAGAGTGACTATGGGCTCATCTTATTGCACATCCTATTCTTTTCCTTCTTCTTTAGGAGCTGTCAGGAGCCGTTCTGAGCTGTTAGAAACTATTAAGTCATCTCATGCCTCATCCTCTAGGAACTCCATGTCTTTGTTGATGACAATTTTCTTGGGGACAGGATTATAAAACATGTAGGCTTTGGACTCTTCATTATAGCCCATGAAGATACACTTCTCACCCTTGTCATCTAACTTTTGTCTCTTCTCTTTTGGCACAAGTGCATATGCCACACATCCAAACACCCTCACGTGCTCAACCATTCACTTTCATTTTGTCCATGCCTCTTGTGGAATCTTGCCAAAAATTGCCTTTGTAGGACTTCTATTTATCAAGTACACTGTTGTTGCTACAGATTCACCCCAAAATTCATTTGGGAGTCCCTTGGCTTTGAGCATGCTTCTTTCCATCTCCATGATGGTTTTGTTTTTCCCCTCTGCCACTCCATTTTTCTGCAGAGTATAACTAGCTATTAGCTCCTTATTGATGCCATTTTGCTTGTAAAAATTTACAAACTGATTGTAGGTGTACTCCCCCCCTCTATCTGACCTTAGGAATTTGATGAAATTTCCACTCTCCTTTTCAGTCCGGGCTTTAAACACTACAAACTTGTCAAAATCTTCAAATTTATGCTACAAAAAATAAACCCATGTCTTACGGCTATAATCATCTATGAAGGTCATAAAATATTGGCTCTTACCAATAGAAATTACTTCCATAGGGCCACAAAAATCAGTGTGCACCAGCTCCAATGGTGCTCTTTCCCTTTTATAATTTTTTGATTGAAAGGGCTGCCTATGCTGCTTTTCTAAAATACAAGCTCCACATCTACCACTAGGCTCTACAATGGTTGGCAGGCCTCCAACCATACTCCTTTTTGAAAAAATATTCAAGACAGTATAGCCTAAGAGTCCATACCTAAGATTCCAAAGCTTGGAAGGGTCTTGAATGCCTTCCTTGAAGGCTTCTTGCTACTGTATTTCTGTGCATTTTCCTGCAGCTATGGATAGACCTAAGAAACACTTTTCCAACCTCAATGGAAACATCCAATTCTTTGTCATTTGCACTGCTGCAATGATTTTATTTCTTCCATCCTTCTCATAAATAATGAATTACCCTTCTCCATCAATACTCATCAAATTGTGCTTTGTACCAGGGGAAAAATAAACATCATCAATCTCCTTCTTCTCATCGTGCTTGGTGCAAAACACAATAGACCCCTTTTCCACAACTGAAACTATTTCATTGTTCCCCATTTTAATTTTAGATTTAACATTCTTATCAATGAAAGAAAATAAAATTTCATTACCACTCATGTGGTTTTTGTACAACCACTGTCTAAAAGCCATACCTCATCACTTCCTTGCTCAACAATGTTGCACATGATGAAGTCTTTTTGCTGAATAACTTCAGCCACTTTTTCATCAGCCACATTTTCACTTTGCTTGGATTGATCACACTACTTTTTCCAGCACTCACTTGCATAATGGCCAAACTTATGGAAATAGTATAATTCAATATTGGGGCGCTTCCACAATAGTGGTTTACACTTTCCGGGAGATCCTTATTTTTGCTGAAATCACATATTTTGAGAAAATATAATGATTTAAGCCTTGAAAAGTCCCATTTAAAGGATTTCAATTGAAGAGGGTTTGATCAAACCACCTTAGACCAATCTGCCTTAGATAGAACACCACTAGTTTTAAACCATACCTATAATGGAGTCTCCTTTACACCTATCAAAATGTCGATAAAAAACCACTTTTGATTTACCTTTTGGGGGATAAAATGAATTCATTTAAAATTTATTTTTTGTATGTATGTAGTCCTTATTATAAGCTTCCAAAAAGGTATAATTTTAATTAAATTAAATTTGATTGTTATATTTATTTTTTATTTCTTGTGAATGTAGGTTTTTCATTGAAAATCAAACTCTTTGTTCCAGGCACATGCACAAAAAAATAGAAAATTATCAAAAAACATTTGAAAAATATGAGTGCACTAGATATTGAAGCCCTTGATCCAACAAAAATAAATAAATTGAATTTCAATACATACAAAAAAAGTTGTGTTATACAGTCCACCTATGTCTGAATTGTAATTGGTTTGACTTTGAAACTTGATTAAGGAAAAAATATTCAATAAAACACTATGAAACCAATTGGAAGCACTAGATATCATAGTTAAAAATCTAAATTCGAAAAAACTAGAATTTTATCTTTCATGGAAAAATAGTTATGTGTTATATGGTGAGTGTCACTCCTTAAAAATGGTGTTTACTAAAAAAAACTAGTTTTCGAAGGAGATGGAAAAAGAAGTGCAATCTGATTCAATTTTTTTTGAAAAAGTATATTTAGAATCTATAGAAAAAATGTCAAAAATCACTAGTTTGCATCATCTTCAAATTCCTCATGGTTTAGCTACTATAGGTGTCTGAAAGTGAAGATTTAGTTAAAAAAATCACTTCAATGACCAGTTTGGCCAAAAATTGTAAACCGGTATTGTGGGATCACCCATTGCTCTTGTCACCCTTCCGACTCGAGTTGTTGTTCTTCTTAGATTTTTTGGAGCTGGACTAAGAGTTGCTTTCTCCTTCTTGGTTGTGTGCTCGTCTTGAGCTATCTTTTCTTACACTACCACGTCCAGATCTACCTCTACCACATCTGAAGCTATTTCTACCTCTCCCCCTGCCTCTTGCATTGGCTTGAGCTTTGAATGCTTGCTCTTGGGAAAAACTTGCAGACCTATTTAGGTGCTGCTCATGGGTTTGCAAAGAACCCATTAGCTCATCAACAAACAATGTAGAGAGATCCTTTGCCTCTTCAATAGAAATCATCACTGCATCAAACTTTGTGGGTAAACTTATGAGGATTTTCTCCACAATCCTATGGTCTTCAATGACTTCTCCATTCACCCTCAATTGGTTTATCAAACCTAAGGCTCTTGTGTGAAAGTCTGAGATAGACTCACTTTCCTTCATTTGGAGAGTCTCAAACTCTCTTCGAAGCATCTGGAGCTTCACCAATCTAACTTTATCAGTTCCTTTGTAGCTAGTTTGGAGGATTTCCCAAGCTTCCTTTGCATAGTTAGCTATTGCTATGCTGGAAAAAATGGCCTTTATCAAGGCTAATTCAATAAGACTCAATGCTTTTTCATCTTTCCTCCTCAACTCCTTCAACTAGGTCTTCTGGTTGTTTGTGAGAATATCATATGCTGCTAGATCAGTCACATCAATGAACTCACTAATCACAAACTCCTACAAATCATTTGCAACCATATGGTCTTCATCTTCTTTTCCCAAACATCATAGTTCTGCCATTAAATGGTGGTGGTTGTTGTCAACTCTTACTTTCATCTTCAGCCATGTCTCCAACAAGAAAACTTTAAACACCTAGAAAAACAAATGCCCAACTCACTCAAGACTTAGGGCCTTCTAGCTCTGATACCATGTCAAAAATTTAAATAGGATAAAACCTACAGGGCTGCTGCCCTGTTTCCCCAATCTATAGGGGAATACCAAACAAGATGTGGAATAACAAAATAGACTTGGAGGCACAAACTGGGCATGCAAATTTTCTTCTTCTATTAAATCAAACAATAACCATTACAAATATGCTTTCAAACTGGAAATTACAAACTAAACTTACAGCAATCTGGAGCTGCACCCACAAACTCAAAAACATACATGAGCTTCTTAGAGCTCTCTTTCCTTCTATTCGATTGGAGCCATCTGCTACTTCTGGAAAACACTGAGTGATCAGGAGCTTTCAGCTACTCACTGGAAAACACACAGAACAAAATACAGCTGTTGCTATTCAAGAGCTTCTCTGAATCACACAAATAACCCACACAAAAAAAATATTTTTTTCAAACTGCTTCTACACTCAAAACTAACTAACTACATTCCTTCATTCATTCATTTTGTCTTCACAAAATTCCCTCTCAAATTTGAATCTACCTACCACATTCAATTATGTAGTCAGGGGTAGAACATGAAACTTGTCGTTGAAGCAAAAGGGCTCCTGACATGTAGGTGAGCTGGGGATTGACATAAAGAGGCTCAACAATAAATATTTCCAACAATGAAAAGCATAAACACCTCCCAAAAAAATCAATAGTTCATGTGTACGCAATTTGAGGGAAGAATATGCAGATGCAGCACAATTAATTTCTTGAAGAAAAATTCAATACCAAATGGTCTGCTATTCTTGGATGCAACTTTTGTCTTCTTTTTTAGGGTTAACATATAAATCCCAATGCCAATAATTGCAAGCACTAACAAAGCTACACTGATTGGTATACCAATAACTACCCCTATATTCAAGCCTTTAGAGCCATTCGAGTCTGAAACAAAAAGGGAAAATTTTGAATTTTTGAGAGTCTAATAAATTTAGAAACAATGGCCTTGGAAGAACCAAATGTCAAAAGGAAGGATACTCTCTCACTAAGAAATGGGTGGTATAGAGTCAAAATAAAATAGTAGGGTCCAAATTCTTTCGGTGGATTATAAGTTTGGTAGCTTAAACTGTAACCCAGGTTTACAATATCTGATGGCTCAAAATATTGTTTAACTGCTGGAAAGATTTGAATTGTGATGTTGAGATAGTCATTGGCATCAAAATGCATGCAGCAAAGTATATATACCGATAACCCCTGTAACAAACTCAAGTTGCTCTCTAGAGATTTATGTAGCCTTTGAAATCTGGTATTGATGTTCAAAGCTGAAAAGGATGGAGATCTAAATACGAAAACTCCTTCAAGGGGCATTGCACATTTGCAGTTATGGGGATTTATTTGCATATTCTCTATTTCATGTTTCACAGTTTTCCCACTTCACAATGTGCATCTCCTCTGTTAGCGTTGAATGAGGGAGGGAAAAGGAAAATGCATGTGGAATGAGGGAGGGAAAATGAATGAGGAGAGGGAAATATAAAAATTATTTTAAAAAAAGTTTTTTTTTAATTGTCTTAATTTAAGACAATTAGAAAATTAAAAATGTAATTTAAACATAAAATATATATTTAAGAAAAGATTAATATTTTGTCTTAAATTTAATGCCTTAAACCCCGCTTTATGTAGTAGTGTTAAACAAAGACAGAAAACAAAACTGCAAACTGCTATGACAAAGCAGACTCTTATTTTTCAGATAGGAAAAATGATTACATATGCCTCTGATTTATAGAGGTCTTTCAAGAATTTGATGAGAAGAAAAACTAATAAAAACTACAGATAAATCTGCTTTAAAACTAAGCATACAGCCACCGAAAAAAATAAATAAAAAAATACAAACAAACAAACAAACTAATTCCTAATTTATTCTAGCGGAGAAATTATCTGCTTTATTTCTAACATGAGTCACTGCTTCAATCCTTTGGTTTTTAGACAAAACATACTTCACAGCACCATCTACAGCCTTGTCTGTGCTTGTCTGTGCTTCCAAAATTTTCATACATTTCTACTAGAGAATTTTCAACCATAATATCAGGTAAAACCCCCCACTCCATTACATTTTGATGTCAAATATGTAAGCATCTGAGTTAAATATGAAATGTCAAATAGGTGTTAGAACAAGATTGGATTATACTGACAATACGCATTTATTCACAATACCATAAAAACCATTAAGTGATCTTCTAATAAAAATGTAAGTTATACAGCTATTAGGTCCTCTCCCCTGCCAGTAAAAAGTCCTTAGATCTTTACCACAATCAACAAGATAGATCAACCTCTCTATATAAAGTAGGAAGCAATATGTACAAGAGAGAAATCATGTAATTAGCACACAAATAGAAGATCGTTATCTCTGACCACATCTAAATCATCGATCTCCGACCCATCCAAGACCATCACATGACTCCTCTTCGCCTTCCCAAATTTTTCCTCTGCATATGGCAATCCATTGAACACTGATAATTGTTTCCAAACACAGAGTAGAAAAATTAATTGTATGAAAAAAACGATTTATATCATATACCTGCTATGCTGATAAGCTCCTCCACTGTGTTGGGTAATAGAATTAATTTTCCAATCTTCTCTGGATTATACTGTAACTTATGAAACTCATGCTCATACTCCTTCGGATGATAGCAATGTATTGTTACTCGTCTCTGTACGGGTAATTTTTGTTCTTTCCTTTCACTATGAATTGAATAAGTTCGAATTTGATGAGGGAAAATTGCATCAAAATTTTCAGAAAACATCCGATATTTTTTACTCTCTGTTTTCTCTTCATGATCAGAATTCTCGTCCAGAAAAGGCAAGTGTACTATGGATGTTAACTCTTCCATCATTGACTGGTTGAGTCCTTTCAAGTGCTGCAAATGTTGCATAGCAAGAAGTTAATTGGCTAGATGATACACAAGTTAATATAGCACTATCATGTTTATAGTGTTCTTCTAGGATCAACTACCTAGATGGATTAGGTGTAGACCTTTGGGACATTTTGTATCTCTATGCTAGACCCATTACGAGGGAAAGGATCAAAACTAATGTTCTAATAGAAGAGTGGAGTTAAAGAACATTTTCAATCTAATTTATTTAGAATATTACCTGCAGAAAGTTATCCTCCATAATCATTCCATCCTCAATATAGGTCTGCACAATTTGAATAAAATCATGGCGACTCAACCGAAGGAGCTGACAAAGTCTCTTACTTCTTACGCTAAAAGGCTGTGGGATATTCAACATCACGCCAATCTCTCCAACCATATTTGGGGTTTCTTGCTTTCCTAAAAGCTGAAAAAATTAAACCAGATTACTTGAAAGCAATTGTATCTAGAACTCTATTAAGGAAGAGCTTAAACAGTCAGCTTGTTTGTTTGTTATTTGGGGTCAAATAACAAACTTTCTGTGGGTGTTCTTCACCAAGTTTAAATAGTACAATCTAAGTTTTGATTTATTTAAGTGGTACATTTGAAATCACACTGATTTTTTCAGTAAAATTTATTTATTAGTGTGATTTAAGAAGAGCCACCTAAACAAATCAAAGCTTGAAATATGCTGTGTAAACCAAACCTACGCTCTCTCTCATATAGTCTGCTGTAAATAGAACTACACTTGCCTGCTCGCTTCCATTGACAATTGTGAATATCTCCTGTTAATAGAATTTGCATGAACATTGCAGAATTAAATTAAAATTAGCTCAAATGTTAAATGCGCAGGAGATGGATTAAGAACTAAAACAATCCAGAAACTGGTGAAACTTCATGGTGAAAGCAAAATGTAGCTTACCACTGCCCCTGAAACCAAAATATAAAAATCGGTGGGAATCTCATTCTTTAAAATGATGTCCACTTTTGGGGGAAAGTACTCTGCTTTCATCTCTGCAACCTTCATGGTAACCAGAACTACATCAGCACCGAATGATTTCTTTTATTGCTTTCAGCTTGATATACTTGAGATAGAGTGTGTTAGATAAAACTCACCAACTGCAACAGTATATCATGGGAAATACCATTAAAAAGATAAACATTTTCAACTGTTGGTAAAAAGAGATGCCGGGCAATTGTAGAGCGGAGAGATTTAGGAAAATCTGCCAATGCTTCTTCCTGCTGTAGTTCTCTTGTCTTAAATCTTAGCCTGAAGTGTGCCATCATTTGATCCTTCAACAATTCTGGTAAACGGTGTTTAGCTATAAAACTTGAAGCCTGGTGAACTGTATCCCTCTGTCAAATAACGTTCATTCATTCACAATATGCTCCTAAAGTCTACTGAATGAAAACTATAAGGGCAACAAAAATAACTTACAAACATAAGGGTCCTGGGTGCAGCTTGTACAACAAGGGTAGTTATGTTTCCTATTAAGTACGCGTTGAGACCCAAATTGAAAAGCAGGTAGAACATTATAAACACTTTCTCCTTAATGTTAACCGCATGTAGATCTCCATATCCAACAGTGGTTAGAGTGGTGACAGACCAGTATATGCTAGCCACGTATCCCACCGATATATTATTGTAAACTTTAGCAGTACCAACCCAATTGTGCTCATCCCAAGTCTGCTCATTCTTACTTTTATCTGAGTTATTCACTGCAAGAGAATAATAAAAGCAGGAAAAAATGTGGACGGAAAACAGTGTTACCTGCAACGTATTATCCAACAACTATGTTCAGGGCTTTTACAGCATTTGAGCTTCAATATTCCACAACATGAATTTCATATGCATATAAACTTGTACAAGCTGATTTTCGCTGTTAAATATACATTTATAATTAAGATTGTTTCTGTATTCATTGTTATCTTTCTAAATTGTTTCTGAATTATTGATCATTCTGAATTATTGATCATTTTGATGTCAGATCATTGAATGTGATTCGAAATATTAAATAAAAAAAATAAAAAATCAAAACCAATCTTAATTATGCTACATAGACTGTGAAAAACTCAGAAGGAAAAAAATGGAACGCTTACAGAGATCAATTTTACACATCTGATCCAGAAATAGCTGAACCGTATATCTTTCTCAAGCCTGCAGGTTAATCGGTAGAGGGCTCACGCTTAATAGAAAGCTGGCATTAAATGTACAAAACGATTCTTTATAGAGGCTCTCAAAATTTACCTGGTAAATAAATCACTAACTCTTTTCAACCGCCATAACCGCAACATATTGAGAAGAAGAAATATTTTACGACTTAAACTGTGTCTCTTACGTGTAACAATTACATGAATAAGCTGAAACGGAATAGTTGAAGCCAAATCCAATATGAAACATCTCGAAATATACCTGTTCGGAAAACCCAATCATCTGATAAGTTCCAATTTCATCGATTAAAGATTTAGAATGGTTAAATGTAAATAAGTTGGGTTTACCGAAGAGCTATCTTCTGTAAATCGTCCACAAGCAAGTAGGTTGTATTGTCCAGGTATGCCACGAAGAATGTCAAGACAATGTCTACTACAAAAAAGATATTGACGATATTATCCACCACAAACAGTGGAATTTCTTCATTCACGTTGGTAAATGCAAACTCATATGGTGAAACCCACGCAGTATACACCACCAATACAATTAGCCAGTTTTGCCACCATCTGCACATATCATCCTCGGGTTAGATAAATTCATCATCAGAAATTCATCGTCAGCAATTCATCATCGTGATATATTCATCCTGTATACAACTCACCACCAACCATTCATTGTCATGGTATATTTCCTGCATATATCTTTTTTATGCGTTCAACAAAACTTCTGTACTTTTCTTTTTTGGATGCTTTTGACCACTTAAATATTGAAAAATGTATACATGGTGAATATACCATGCCAATGAATTGTTAGAGGTGAATTACATACGCAATGAATATGTCACTGTGATGAATTGCTAACAGTAAATTGTTGAGGATGAATTATTGATGGTGAATTGCTGATGATGAATTGCTAAACGATGAATTTTCCTAGAACCATCATCCTCTATCAAAATATGAATACTAAACAGAATTACGATCTCAACAATGACCCTCTTAGTGCAAGAACATTAAGATATTCTTATTCTTATTGTAAGAAACAAATTAGTTACCTGTAATGATTGTTATTAGGATGAATGATCCATTTCGTATGAAGATTATTACTGTCACGAGGTGAGCTTCCTAAGGCTGGTAGAATGCCGCTTGAAATTGAATTAAAGAAAGCCCCTGAACGTCTTCTGTCTGCCATTATCTTCCTAGCGCTCTATCAAGGACTTCTATTTGCTGCAAATGTTCGATGAAGTATTTGATTTCCTCTATGATCGATTGAACTCAGCAATTTTATCGCTAGTAATTGATCATTAGGGCGACTTATTCCGATTTTTCATTGGACGAACTTTTGTTCTTGGATGTTTTCTACCGAAGCATTGGATTACTCGTCAAAGTATTGAGGTTATCGCTAACTTGTGGCCTTTGAACTTGAGTGAAATAAATTTAAAGAATGCCATTCAAAGTATATAAATCTTATTTGTCACGTTGTTATGTAAAGGAGAATCATATCTTAAATTCATCTATTTTTTAATGAGATATTAATTTTAGTTATTATTTTATTAGTTTTTTATGTTATTTTTTTTAAATATATAATTTTTCAAAAATAAATATGTTGATGGTGTTTTTATGTACTTTTCAACATAGGCAATGCGTAGGTGCACTATCTCTCTTGAAAGACAATTTTCCACAATCAGATTGTAGAACACTATTCCAAGGTCTCTCGGATGTCAGGTTATGACAATGCTTAGATACCTCAGTAGTTTGATGTGATTTGCTGGAATCACAAGGCGGTCTTACAGATGGGTTATAAAGCATGGAAGTTGGATCTTGAAATGGAATTCTTGAGATGGAAAATTGTTATGCATTGGCTGTAGGTTCAAACAACAGTCTTGGACTCCATTTTGTTGTTGGATTTGGCTTTACAATGTGCAATGAACCTTAGCATATGTCGGTCATTAAAAAAACAAAAAAAAAAAGGCAAGGAAGAGGGAAAGTTCTTAAGTCTATAACTAACTATGAATAGTGACAATGGAGTTCCTGCAATGGACAATTTCTCAAAACAATATTCCACTTAACCAGAGATTTCACAGTATCATGGAAATTGTGCTATCTCCTAAGGTCTGTAGATATTTTATCCTTCATTCACCATGTACATGCATGAATCAAAGATAAATGTTTTGGAACAGCTTTGAATTCAAGTCCAAGCTAACTTTGCACAGCTATCTACCATCAGCAAATAGCAAAAAATATGGACAAAGAAATTATCAACATGGTAGGAATTTTCATAATCATAGAACAACATTCCTAAAATCTATCCAAAGAAAGAAGACAGCTAACTAAAACAGCAATAAAACCTAAGTCAAACATCTAACATTGGAGATTGAATCAAGTAACATGAGAGAAACTAAGAAAATACACCAAGTCAATGCTTTTCCTTTATAAATTTCTGCAGCATGTCTTTACAACAACTCAACTCTCTCTTTGCAAATGAGAGGAGAGCCCTATTTATAGTGCCCAAAAGATTCAATGAATGGCCAAGATTAATTCTTATTGTGTGGCCAAGATTCATTACAAAATAAGGTTTCACCTACCCCCCAATAGATCATAATTTAAAATTACATTGTCTCTTCCCTATTTCGTCCTTTTGCTGACAGCACTGTAGATCTTTTGTCCTTTAGTCAATTGTTGTTTTTACTGTAGCTACTCTTCAGGAAATTCTTCATTTTTGATAGGGTTGTCCTCCTGTCCCTTGGAAGTTGTGTATTCTATGAACTTGAGGACGACTGCCTGGAGTTTGTCTATTTTGATGATTTCACATCGCAGCGCCTGGTAGCTTCATTCCTTTGCATTATCCTCTAGCCTTTTCCAATCCTCATCATACTTTGAGCCTTGGTCTCTGAACAGCTCTGATTGATCGAAGGCACGGGCAGCGAAACTTAAAAACTCCGTTGTGATATCTTTAGCCATTCTGTCCTTCATCTTCTCCTGGAAGTAGGGTTTTATCTTTTTCGGATCCATTTGCACAGTGGGCATATCATAGTCTGTCATCATCTTAAGGTATTGAGCACATTCTGCCCATATTTCTTTGATCCATTCAATGTCTGGATCCACCTTGCTTATAATTTGTTTTAGTCTCTCTTTCCAGTTGTCAAAGTCTCAGCGCCACACATCCATTAGCTAGTGATCTTCTTTCTTAAATGTAAGCTTCTTCTCCCATGTGGCTTCAGGCAGCCAAAGGATAGCCTCAATCCTTGGAAAGGTGGAATCGTAGGTCACGGGGAAATCAATGTAGAGCTTCCTTGTACTCTCCAGAGACTGCATCAGGTCCAAGAACTTGTTGGCTGTTCGCACAGCTCGACTAATCCCCATGTTTCTGACGTATGAGACTCGTCAGAACCAGTCCTCTGTGGTCTTCTCCAAGTTCTTTCTTCTTTCCATCTTGTCGATCTGTTCCTTGGAAAGCAGCTGAGGTGTGGCCGTGGATGCCACCGACTCCTCGAGGTGCTCAACTTTCTGCTCTCTGGTGGCGGTCCCCAAGTCGATGGTGGAGATGTTATAACTTACCTTGACTTGGCCAATTGTGGGTGTTGCAATTTGTGCTGCTTGAGAGCCAAAGGCATCCATTGTTACTCTGGATCAGACCTTGAGCTTCTTTTCCTTCTTTGTCGTGATTTGGGCTTGAGCCAAGATGGCCTCTAACCTTGCCCTTGGGTCTTTCAGCATTGGGGTTTTTCTTTCGAGCTGCTTCTCAAACCACTCAAGCACAACAGATTTCCCCTTGGGTGAATCATGGTCACCTTCGCCCTTCTCAGTCAAGGTCAAGATTTATGCTCCTTTTCCCTCTGGTGATTTCTCTTTTTCTTTGGTAGCATCCTCCTCCTCTTCATCAGAGTCATGGAAAAATATGAGGCGTTTGATAGGCAGCCCAGTGGGTGGTTGCTGAATGGGACTTTCTTTTCTTGCTATTTCTCCTTCCTTCTTTTCCTCAGTACACTCAGCCTTGGGACTTCTGACGACACGTGTTTCGCCCTGAGTTAAATCTTTTTGCTACTATTCTTTTGGTGGCTGCCCTTCTTCATCATGGGGTGACCCCTCTGCCTTTGCCCCAATGTCCTTCAGTTGTTGCGCCATCTCCTCCTCGAGGTCATCATCGAAGGTTTGAATGATTTCCTTAGCACCCGAGCCATCCTCCTCATCCCCATTCTCGGAAGAGCCCGTTTCTTCATCCTCATAAGCCACCCTGTCAATGGTTCAATGTTCGTACTCCGGGTGCTCATGGTACTCATCGGCCTCCTCCTCAATAGGCTTCGAGGACTCCCGCTCTCGTTCCTCCCACTCTTTGGAGATTAGCATGGTGGCTTCCATAGTCGGTGGCCCTGTCGGTGGTTGTGAAGGTTGAGCAGTAGCAAGGATTTGCGTAAGGGCTGCTTGGAGAGTCGGATCTATTAAGATTTGGGAGAGCTCTGGGGGAAGGTTCTGCATGTGCCTTGAAAGAGCCTTGGGCATAGTGGCAGTGAGAATAGGTGCGGTTATTGTTGCCAGAGGGAGTGATGTGATTGGTGACATAGCAGCAGAGGAAGGGGGAGAAGTCATGGCGGAAGAGGAGTCAATAATTATCATAGACTCGGCCGGAGGCGAAGGGGCAAGATGGACAGAAATGTCCACTGCCGGCGGGGATGCAGCGACCATAGCCAGGGAGGTGGGTGGTGCAACAGGAGGGTCGGGGAGAGCCAAGGGAGGCTGCAATTGACCCGCACCCTCTGCTTCTTTCCCTTGGGTTGAAGCTTGTTCCGCAGTACTCCCTACCTGTTTGAGCCTTTTGGGAGGCGAGCCTCCCGTTTCTTTCTTTGCATAGGCCTTGGGGTCTGGAGATTGCTCAGTTTCTATTCCTTTTCTTTTCCTGAACCTGGTGACTGGAGGAGACTTGGAGGTCCCGCCAGTTGAAGTGGTAGTAGCAACATCCTCTATGGCACTCGGCTCGCTTTTGAGCCCTTCATAAGTTAAGATTACTCCCTATCGCTTTAAATGAGCCACCTGCCCATTGATCCACTCCTTGGTACGAGTTAAGATTGGCTGGGTTATGGTATCTAGGTCATCGACCTCTTGTTCATCCCAGTCAATTGATGGTATTGGAAAGTTGGTGACCGCAGGGTACCTGTGATGCATTATGGTGGACTCGTCCTCCTCAACTTAGTCTGGTACGGGGAATGGCTGCACCCTTCTTACGAACTACACTGTCATTTGTATGTAGTACCTTGCGCGCACTTCCTTGTCATCTTGGCAGTTGGCCCAAAAATCCTCAATGTGGTGGAGATGGGCATATGCCGGCCCCAACGCTTTCCTGACGTGGCCATGTGGGTCCATTCGTGGGCGAGCAGTGTGTAGGTAGAAATGGTAATCCTTTAGTTATTTCTCGGAGTTACCAGCACACTGAGAGGTTTCCAGTCAGTACATGCCCTGGCCAAGGGTCATGGGATAGGAGATCCCCGCTATATGTTTGCTGCTGAAGATTGCCTGTAGGTGTTGGAGTTGCCGAGAAAGCTCCAGGAGGATGATTCGGTCATTGGGGTATCGGGGCAGCCTATTTGGTCTTTCAGTGAAGCCCTGGGCATGGATGTACGTGAACTTCAGATATTGGATATAAAGAAAGGCATGTTGTTTCAAAAGCACCCTGGCACTGTGGGAGACCTTCCTCTCAAAGTCTCCGACAATCAACCTGATAATGTGGCCAATGAAGGCATCGTTTACTCTGCAGTAATCCCTTTTGAAGTTCCGGTACTAGAGTTGCGGATATTTATCAAAGGGTTTGAGTCCTCGCTTCTGCCCCTGATCGAGTGCCACAAATAACCTGTTGTACTGTCTCTGATCCGCCAAGGAATAGACAAGGTAGGAAGTCATATAGAATTTGTAGCTCTTTTTTATATTGACAAACTGCTCGTGGAAGCAGTTGCTTATGATTCCTTCCCAGTAGAATGAAACCTTTGTTGTGATGTCCTCGTTTCCACACAGGATCTGCTTGATAAAGTACTCCATCCATTCCTGAAAGTAGGCGGCTGCGGGAAGACCCATAATCCTGCTCAACATGGTTACCAGGTCCCGGTAATCTTCATGGAAATCACTGCGGAAGAGTTCGTGAGGAACCTCCGCAGCGCTGCCCCATCTTTCCTTGAGCCAATGTAGATTTATTGACTTCTTATAGCCACTCGGATTATCATCCTAGGCCACCTGGCATTTTTCTAAGGTGGGGACCTCCATCTGTTGGAATGTGGGAATATGGAAGGTCTTTGTGATCCCCTCAGGCAACATGTCAGCGAGAATGTTGCCCTCTTTATCAATGATTTCCCTTGTGTCGGTTTGATATGCTTCCCGACAAGCCATGACCAACTCGGGAGCCACGAGGGATGGAGGGAATCCAGCAGCTTTAGCTATTCCACTCTGTCTTATCAATCTTGCATTCTTTGTCATTGGATTCACCCTGACCCTTTGCGTGAATTCATCAATATCCACTTGGCCAATGTTGGTGTCTGTGATCTCCTTCCAATCCGTTGTGACCTTTGAGTGGAGAGGGTCACCCTGGAATTGGTACTTCATTTGGTCCTTATCTTCTTTCCCTCGAGGGGTCCTTCTCGACTTCTTCCCCTTGTCCCTTTCGGCGGATGCCCTTGAAATTCCTGCACCCGATTCCATATATTCTACAAGCAAGGGCAAAGTCAGCACAATAGATCACAAAAGCATTCATGTTAGTCAACACCTTGAAAACAAAATTTATTTCAAATAGTCAATTAAGCATAACATGACCTTTATCCCCAGATGTTATTGATATTTTGATTAAAGACATTTGGACAATTCGGGTCCAGAGGGCCGAACTTCCCTAGCAGGAATGTTGTTTGGAAGGGAAAACATGGCAAAAGGCTCCCGAAGACTCCCTTTGGTCAAATTTTTGTATTTCAAGAGGTTGGCAATGAAGAGGACCAAAATTCAGCATATGGGTTGAAGTTAGATTTCAGACTTGGGCTCATTTGGATTGATTTAGGAGAGTTCAGAAGTCTAGGGCCGGAGAGTCGTCGGGCGATAGCCGTCTGGAGCAGCAGACAACAAATGAAAATCTGGAGACGGAACTCCGGGGTCTGGGGCCCGGAGGGCTAAAAGGTGGCCAGATGTTATGTCATTTTACTTTTGAGGGCTCGAGATGTCAGCACCGGGAAGACGTTCGCCCTTCGCCACTTGGGACGGCAAACGTCAGATGGAAGTCTGGTGGGGGAAGTCTAGTAGCAAGGGCTCGGCAGCAAGTGGTATCGCTTTGAGTTCGATGGTGATCGGCAGGGTGGAGCCCAGAGATCGGGGGGCAGGGTTTGAATTCTGTTTGCAACGGCGGGCGAGGACAGGAGTCCCGGGCAACGGAGCTCGACGGGGAGAAGGCCGTTTGTTGTTCACGTGGCATCCAACGGTGGACGGGAGTTCGGAGCCCAGCGGGGAGAAGGCCGGGCTAAATCGCCAGGGAAAAGATGTGTCGTTGTGTTCCGATGACAGATGAATATCCCCCGACGGCGAAAGCAACTTAGAATCCCGGGGATAAAGTCCGGACATCGGGACCCAAGAGATCTGAAGGATGCCGGTGCAAAAGAAAAGCCAACATAGGGGAAAAGGGCGGGGCCCGGAGCACGGAGGGGCCAAACGAGTTTGCCGTGGGGACGGCGAATAATGAGGCACGGAAGCCCGACGACTGGAGCCCGGATCTCGGAGTGGCACAATTAGTTTAAATCACCCAAAACAACAAACAAGAAGGCGGGGTCTGCAGGGCGGGTCACCACACGAGAATCGCCGTGGAGGATGGCAAAACACCCTCGGAACCCCGAAGGCGGAACCCCGGGGTCCTTGGCCCGAGAGACCCAAAGGCATTTGTTTAGTTTTGAAGTTCCTATGGCGAGGAGAAGGGCGAGCTCCGACATCTGGGAGGCATGGGTCAGATTGCAGTTCCGATGCGGCGGAATACGAGCAGAATTTTGAGATAGGAAGTCTGACGGGCCGGGCCTGAAGGGAAGAATCGCCGCCAGCGGCAAGGTTCACTGTTTTATCTCAGATGGCGAAAGAAGCTCCCAGGCCCGAAGGAGACAATCTCCCTGTGCGAAGAATGGCCGCGGCGAGGAAAAGTCCCGGATTGGTGAGGAGGGCATTATAGAGGGTTTCTCAAGTTTTTAACACATGGGTTTTGTTCGCGATCTCATGTTTTCCTACCTTATGCCCTCTTAATGATTGTTATTTCATTTAAATTCCTAGAAATCACCAAAATAATTCTCGGGAGGGCGAATGGAAAACCAACCTCGAAGACGTGATGCGGGGAGACGTGGGATCCACCTACGGTCGATGAAATGATGCTGAGGGTGACGAGCATGACGTTGTC